>JARHVA010000390.1:0-77500 GCA_037957365.1 Torreya grandis
ACCTAGACAATAGCATAGTATCTAGATAAAATCACAATGCGCTTGAGTCCGTTGATTGTTGACTTGTCTCAATTTACTGTAATAGATAGAGCATAGGAAAAGATAAAGAAAACATACATTTAGGCAAATGGTGGCATATTCCACTCCACCCAAGTTCATTGACTACAGATCTATCTAGATTACTTGTGTGTTTAAATTAATTGCGTGTCTAAACTATTCATTACACTTATTGCACTTGTAGATAAGGAGAAATACGAGATATCATCCTTACGATTTTGTCACATAAAATTTTTGGTTTGTATTCTCTTATGTTTTAAACCCTTAGGTCACTTTGATATCTTGAAAACTTTCAAAAAAGATAGGGGTGTAATGCATTGAGTTTACCTCAATCACCCCCTTGATGATTGACTATTGTCTACATACCCAATACACCAAGGAGGGAAATCAAGCCCACATATTTCTCCCACCTAGAGTGAATGTGAAATATGTGCTCCTTTGACTGTATGCATACACCAATAAGATGGATTTGATACTTGACAATGTTATATATTGACTTGCTTTAGAATGTTCCTGATTTGATTTAGAAGGCTCTTAACTTGGCTAATAATTTCTCCTTATGAATGATGTAAAATTTGGGAAAAATAGGGCATATTTTCTCAATATGCAAAAGTGCATATGATTTTACCAAGTGAATAACAAGTCCCTTAATTATTGACTCTTGACATGTATTTATATGCAAATCTTTTGACAATTTTATTTAGTTGGCTATGTGAAACATGCAAGAAGACCCAAAAGATTGAATTCAAATGTGGAAACTAGTCGTTATTTGGCATGAGATGTAGTAGGCATAAGTGGATAACAACACACTATGCTCTGTCTTCCTAGGGCAAACTTGTCTAGAGAGGTCAAAGACCTGAGTTTAGGGTTGGAGACAATGTGATGATGCTTTTAGATAGCTTGAGCATTTATCATTGAATTTTTTTGTGTAATGATAATTAAAAATAGAGGATCAAGCCCACATATAGATAAATGGTTTAGAGGAATGTTAAATAAGAGTCATGTAATTGGGTGTAAGTCATGTGGTTAGGAATTTGCCATGAATTAACATTTTCAATTATCAATGACCAAATTTATGTGTCTACACACATGTTAGAGAAGGATAGGTGCACGCTGATGAAGAGATTAACAATCCAATTTACATACCATCAGAGTTAGAATTTGTTGTCTATGAACCCTCAATTGAAGAAGAATAAGAAGGGGAAAGTGAATAAATTATGGAAATCATGAGGAAAAATGTGCAAGGTAGCTAACTTGAAGAATATTTTATCATGTGGTGCATTTTTTGTGAGTAAAATACTTCTATAGATTTGTGCAAACAACACTCGTTCCTTTTTTAGTCTCACTTGGATGAGCTAAATTTTGAGTTTCCATCCATTTTTCTTAGCCAAGAGGCACCCTCAAATAAATAAGGAGAATGAACCATGTCATTGTAGATCCACTCCCATTATTTGAGGAAAAATCTGGGTTGCCTTAGTCAAATTGGTGATGGAGGTATCAAGCCAGAATATCATAAACAATATCAATGCACAACCAAAAAAATGGAATAGAATGACAATAAAAGCATGGTTTTAGAAAGGAATCTAACATTGCTCAAGGTAAAAATAACCATAATTTATAAAAATATGGACAAAGAATATGAATAACTACTATCAGACACTTTCACTCTTAGGATGAAACCCATTGATCAATGGTAGACAAATTTCTCTTGAAGATTCAATGAGATTTACTGCAATAAATGAAAAGGAAAAACATAAGACACAAACAAAACTTGATGAACAAATGGAAACTTTTGAAAATTTTGTGAGCTTGCTCCAAAACAAGGATAACCTAGTCGAGATTTTCTTCAAAAAAATTCCACGCATCAAAGACATTATCAATGGCCAACTAAAAGATGAAATAAAATACAAGGAGATTGAAAGTAAATTATTTGAAACAAAGGATAAGGTTGAGAGGGACAAACTCCTCAAGGAACTCACAAAGTATTTCAAATATTTTAAAATAAAATCTAATGACAAGGAAAACATTGTGTAGGAAGCATATGAAGGTTATTCTTTGGATCTTCAAAACTTAAAACAAAAGGCAAGTGAGAACAAGGATAATATTTTTAAAATGAGGAATTTGTTGGTAGAGATGTTAGCCAAGATCATTGTTACCCAAGCCACATTTATATATTGGAATATGTTTGAAGAAGAGGTCTGAAAAATGGGCCAAAATTTATGAATATAGAGCACAAAGAGGTCAGATTGTCAAGGGATGGACAAGAAAATTAGTGTGGGGAGATGAGAACCCTTATTTTTGGCTAAGGTGTGCACTAGTATTTTTTCAATAAGTATAAAACAATGCATAAGGTGCCATTTTTGGTAAATTATTATAACACGTACAAGGAAAGACAAAAGACATTATATACCAAGTGTCAATTAGGTTTTGTGAAGACTTGCAAGTTTTAGGTGTATTTTAGTAGCGTGCCACCTTGATGAAGAGTACACAAGGTTGAATAAGGAAAAATATTTGGAAGACTATGAAGTATATAAATGAGATAAATGACTACTAAAAATTGTGATATGCATGAGGAAAATGGATAAGAATAGGAAAATACATGCACAAGTCTAAAATAAAACATTGGTTAGCATAATTCAAAAAGTGTGAAGGTTGGGGATTTAGCCATGTAAACCAGAGAGCAAAAATCAAGGAGAAACAAGTAGAATGAATCATGCATATCCATTTAAATTTGGATATATTTAGAAATTTGTTAGGGTAAAATAAGGATGACTAAGATGGAATGTAACAAGGTGGTGCTTATGTTTATAAAATATAGCCTCACACATAGATCTATAGATGGGTTATTATTAATAGTATTATTGAACATTCTGTTATTTCATAATATGTTATTGAGACTGTATCATAACTGTCATTTATTCTAGATGCTTTAATGGAGTCACTAGTTTATCTTTTAAAACTAACCCAATGCACCCTAGGTTTCTCTCATTGTGCCTTAGGTGAGCGTGCGGGCATCATTTATGTGATGGGATGACATAATGACTTGAATTGGATGTTAGGGTTTGCACTAACAACACAAGTCTTTAGATAAGTGCATGAATAACCAAAAAATAATTCACTAAAAACAAATGCAATAAAAGATATAAAATGATTCCCCGTTAATAGGTCAAGGGTAAGCAAGGAAAATTCTCATGCTCATGTCATTGCTACCTGGACTCCTACCCTAATAGGATTTTTTAAGTTGAATTTCGATGGGGATACTAGAGGGAATCTAGGAACATCTAAAGCTGGGTGCAGTATTAAGGATTGCTTGGGATCTCTCATTTAAGCCTTGTCGGTAAAACTTAAAGATGGCACCAAAAATGAGGTAGAAACCTAAACAATGGTCTTGGGCATCCAATTGGCACATCAATGTGAGATTAAGAACCTAGTTGTTAAAGGGGATTCAAATCTCATTATGGATGTCATTTGTAATCATTCTATGAAGGCCTAGAGGCTGAACAATATTCTTAGCATGGTTTGGCCAAGTTTGGATGAACTTTCATCTTGGTATGTTAACCACTATTATATGGAAGCAAATCAACAAGTTAACTTTTTAGCAAATTGGGGGGTTGATAAAATGAGCGACTATATCATGGAAAATAATTTAGTAGTTAGCCAGGTCTTGTTATATTGATCAAATCTAAGCCCTATTGATAGGTGTCATATCATATCTCTCTTTGGCTTAGATGCATGCGTATTTATTGCCATCAGTATTATGTATTCACTCTCACTGCATGTGAATGGTTTTGATGTAGTGTATTTTCTTTGAGTGCATGAGAATTTTTGGATATTGTTGATAAGGATTAGTGTTTTTTTATCGATTCATTGAGAAGATTATTATTAGTGGTAGTGGTGTTTCTATTCTTAGTTATGGATTTTGTGGCTTCAATCGAACCTATGCTTTCCCTATGCACTGATAAATGGGAGATGGCATTCTAGGATGGTGTTTCTGATCGTTAGCTCCGCTTGATTTTTTTGACACTAATTTTGGAGGTTCCAGATGCAGTGAAATTCATCATAGGAATAGAGCACATACATGTGTTTTGGAGTAATAAAACTAATGTGGACATTATTTATATCTTTACGAGTAATCTACATCACACCATTAAAGACAACAAGGTGGTGGAGAATGTAGTCTAGCTAGGGCTGAGAGGTGGGCTTTATGCTTGGATTGATAGATTGGTAGTGCAGGATGGTTCCTCTCTTCCATTCTCTGGTTCTTAGTGTTGGGTTTGATTCCCCTCTCTATTTTCATAGAATTATAATCCAGGTTTATGAAATTGCATGGTGAGTTTTCAAGTGTGTTGGAAGGGCATGTGGGTGTCATCGAGTCAACTCCTTTAGTGGATAATTTATTGGATCCCCTACCCTCTTTAGAAAGGATTGTGGTTGAATATGAGTCAAAGAAGATGGTGTGGGATACTTATTTTCTCATGGACTTTTATAATGTCAGAGGTGTGGAGGTAGCTTTGTAGGAAGAGAATGGCAGTCAATCTGGTAGGGGATATCTTTTATCCAAACCAATCAGTCATGTAGTTTCTTCTCACATGTAGAGATGCCTGCAAGCTATGATAGATGTTGTTGGTCTAGGTGGTGTTTTCACTCTAGATAAAAAGACTTGGGAAGATGGTGAATATTCATCTAGGGGTGGAATCTCGATCTTCAAATTTCCCTACAATAAATCTCTTGTCATCGCTCCTCTTCTAAGTGATGCTAATCGTTAGGTATCATTGTCAGGTTTGTTACAAGATATAGATGTCACTGAGGTGGAAGCCACCCTAGCTATGGGGGTTTGATACTTTTATTTTTTGTTTTTCCTATTGTAAGGTTTCTGCTTGGGTGTGTCATTATGGTTGAATTTTTTTTTTGTATGTCAATATCTATGAGGTTTGTTCCCCGGTATTTTGTGAGTTACCCTTTGCTTTGGGGTATGATATTGGATGGAAGGGTTTAGTGTGTTCTCCTATGCCATCCTCTTGTTTAGATATTTATATATGTACATGAGAGGGTCATTTTTAACCCTCATCAATCCTAAAAAATATATAAAAAATGATTAGGTGGGTTGGGAAACCATTAAGGAGATGCAATTATATATCCATCATGCTTGAAGTCAGACCCTATATAGTTCTAGTGTAGTGTGAATGAATATTTCAAGTAAGCACTTTCATCTTCTCTTCATAGGTTGATATGTAATTACATGCACAATTTTCCTATCCTTACTTTTGTACAAGAATGTAAGTAAACTTTGATGCAAGTCCTTAATATCTTAAATAGATCTTTGTAGAGTGTGCTTAGACTTGTAACAATAGATAATTTTTATTGATACTTGTTATTGAAATGCCTTTAGGAAGTACTCATCCTTCTCAAATTCCAATTAGGTACCTACTAGCTTGTAGAATGACTAAATGAAGAAATAAACTAAAAACTTAGGCCCACACAAGGCAAAAAAAGGGAAGATGGCCAAGGGTCCTACAAAAATAACAATGACAAATTTGGTGGCCCACCAAATCTGCTCAAGATAGATTTGGTAGATCACCGAATGCATCCTAGAAGCAAAAACATCAATGGAAGAAGAAGAAGAGAGAGGAGAGAGGAGGGGATCCCAAAATCCAAAAAATACATAAAAGATAGAAAATAGAAGAAAGAGAGTAAGATGAGGCTACATAGAGAATAAGGAAAGAAGTTAAACACATAGGAAAAGTGTCAATAAGTATATAAACCAAAATGGTGAACCATATGCACAAAATGACACTAAAAGTATTTCAATCACAAGCCTTGCACATAAATTAGGTGTCTATAATTTGAGGTTAACTTTTTTTCCCTTATTAATTATTCCATTGTTATTAAAATTCAGCTTTCTATAATTATGAGGACTTATGTAGATGAAACTAATACAAAAAACACCCATGTCATTTGTATTTCACCAAGATCTACTGGGATAAAATTTATTTTTTGAACATATCAAAAATGTCATCCTTACTATTATAATCACTATCTTCTATATCATTTTGAAAAGACACAATATTCATAGAATAATTTATACCTTGAAAAATTATATCTAAAAAGTTTTATATATTTACAAAAATTGAAATGTCATGGGACTTAGAATCAAGCAAATCAAGTAAAATGAAGTTAGGGATATTAAATCTAAGGGTATGCAATATAATTAACCTTAGGAAAATTAGAAAAAAATAGATTTAGCACTATGTGAAACACAATATAACTCGAGGGGGGATGCAAACAAATCACAATTTTGTGAAACCCTAAAGAAGTATGCCAAATAATTAACCCTAAAAAATTAGATTTATTAAAATATTAATCAATATATTATCCTAGAAAGGGTATACGAGAGCACATGATCACAAACATGTAATATGTATAAATGGATGTTCACTCAATTGCAACACAAATACCCACATTATAATTAATTGAGCTAGAGAACATGCCAAAAAAAATAACTAATTAATCAATTACAAATCAAGTATTAGGGAAAACAAATAGAGTGTAGGCTTATCTATTTTTATTTCATTATTTGGTTTTAGTTGTTAAAAGGTGAATTTATAAATGTGTGCTCATAAGTGACATGAGTCTAACCCAAAAAGTTGACGATGATCAGGGAAGCTTTTCAAGACTATACACTTATGCACTAGACATGTCTGGACCACACACTTATGCTCTAGGTATTTATGGATCATGTACTTATGCTCTAGATAAAAATGTAAATCGAGTTAAAATAATTTGATTGTTGGGTTTCCCTGGTTCTATCCTCTAGAAGCCTCACTCAATTTATCTATACCGATCTTTCAGTTCTATCACCTCATGATCACTTACGGAACATAGTTTTTTTGTTACCCTAATTAAGCAACAATATTGAAAAAACTTAAAGAAAATTAAATATATTTCAGGGACTATGTTAAACTAAAAAATAGACAAATATATTGATATTTGCCAGGGTTCTAGGCACTAAAAGTATCAAAAATTACAAACTTCATATGATTGAAGAAGCTCTAAACTTCATATGATTGAAGAAGCTCTATTAGTGTGTAAATGTGTGTCTTACAGTGTTTGTCTAAAGATAAACTTGTGTGCTTTAATGAATGTTTTAATGATTTCATAATCTTCTCTAGAATACTTTATAGTGTTTAATAAATTGTTGTGAATGATAGATTGATATTGTGTCTTCTCAATGATCAAATGAACTACAACACTTGTGTATTTATAAACAAATTGCATGCAATTTATGAGCCTATTAGCACATAAACCAACATCAAATGATCTTGAGACATAAAAGACAAAACAAAGAAAGCAAGTGCACTCTAGCTACAAAGGGCCACTCAAATTTACCAAGACTATACACAAACATTTTAGAGTGTCTAAATTGTTGATGCATATTTTATACAAGCACTCACATTAACATGAAATTAGAGAAGAGAGAATATTGAAAACCTAGAAACTCGAAGAAGCACAAAAAACTATCAAAAATTCTATAAAACATGTTAATAATAATCAATTTGAACCTATAATCGATAAATAAAAAACATCCTAAAATTATAAAAAATCAAAGACTAATAAATGACTAAAGCCATTTTCAAGTGTCCACGCACACAAAACAAAATTGTACTAAAATTGTATTATGATGGAACTTATTATATTTGTCTCACATGAGACCAAGAATGTTAAAGTTTTCCCCTCAAATCAGTGATTTGCACATGCACAAATTAGCCTTCCATTTTCTGACAACATGCATGAGTATGTGGCAGGTAAATATATCATTTATGCCACTGTGTAACAGAGAAACAAATTCACTGTTCAGCGCTTTGAACACCACATCGAGGCCTGAAAGCATCATATATGAGCTAGCCTATCGCCTTCCCAGTACTATTTAATGCATTGACTTAGACAAGAAATGGAAATTTTGAGTAATTTCTATAGCAAAGCTCAAAACACATACTTATAAGATATATAATTTCTAATGAATGGCCAGACCACACAGCCAAACCACACCTTGAGAATACATAAAGTTGTGTAAGGAGTTGATTGCCCCTCCCACCTAACCTTGGTGATCCGTACCTAATTGCCAGACATATCTGTGCATGAAATTTCAATGAGTGACATCTTTTCACAGTTCAGAGGTCCTGAAGGCTAAGTTGTTGTCCCTACATTATAGAGGGAAAATACATATAACTGATAAAATATATACATATATTAAACAAACCATTAGGCAGGCTTGCATTACTTTTTGTTGTTTTTGTACACAAACTATTTTCAAATACAAGTTTTGTCTCAGACCCACCAAAATAACAAAAATATTTATATTTTTAGATGTTTATGGAGTGGGAAGTGGCAACACTGCTCTTTCCCACACTCTACCATCACCTTATACTTTAGCTCCGTCAATAGTTGGTGTTGCCATGCTATACAGTGGAAGATCATATACCTAAAATAATGTATTTATTTGAATAATAGATAGATAACACAAGGAATTGAAACATAACAGATAGTTGAAAACAAAAATGTTCTAATGCTCTTAAAGTTAATGGAGGGATCCTTTGAATATGCTCGCTTGCTTTTCCTCAGACTAAAATACGTGTTAGGCTAAGCAACTCAATAGGTGTTGTGCCAGAGGTGAACATATGTTGGGCTAGAGGTTGCACACTCTTTCACTGAAAATTGGATCACCTAAATGAAATTGAAGGCAAAAAGGTCTGATGAACATCAAGATAAAATCCTAACGAGAAAACAATTCTATTTTGGGTAATATGTTGCTGCAATAAATCATTTTTATTTTTGCCAACCAAACTGGACTTCGTCATGCAGTTTATAGTGAAAATATGTTCAAATATCTTGCATGCCCCAACTATTGTTTATGGGTCTCTCCTCATTTCTTTCCCATCTCCTGGTACCCTTCATGCCCTTGTTGTTCCTTATGAGCCTCTCCACCTCTGTGTCCCAATTCCTGATATCCTTCATGCCCCAACTGCTCCTTTTGACCCTGCCCACCTTTGCTTCTACCTACAATGCCACAAAAAAATAGGTACAACATCAACATTAAAGATTTGAGATTATTTCCTTGTGATTAAAAAATATTTACTCAATAGTCTGGCAGTAAATACAAAGTGGCCCAATAGATATGCCCATCCACATTCTGGTAGAATTAGCAAGAACGTGAGCATGAAAATTGTTAAAAAAATATTCACCATTTGTAAGTCGCTCCTGAGCTTCCAAGCTCTTGAAAACCACACATGCCATCTTTTACGCTTTTCCTATTATTTCTTTTGGTTTACACTATTGTAATATCAAATCAGACACAACTTTACCTGCTATGCTATAAAATTGAAAACATGTAGTCTTCTCAACTTCCTCTTTTGTTGTGACTCATGACAATTTACACTAGTTACGACCTCCATCGACGTGGCAAGTTAAATTCTCTCCATGTACAAACAAACATATATGTGTGTCCTCAGTCGTCTCAATGGATAACACGCCATTTATTATTACTAGTTGATAAATAGGTTTTGTTATTTAGTCAAATTTACATTAAATTTTCCCAATTTTTTATTTCTTTATTCCTTAATTTATTTGTACAATTTGATCTTATCAAAGTGCTTCATGATGGATTAATTCCTCATATATTATATTTAAAATTATGTTAGAATGTACATATTATATAATATAATATCTATATATATTATATAATTAATGTTTTATACACAAAAATACTATATAATACTCATATAAGAACAAAAATTATATATATATATATATATATATATATATATATATATATATATATATATATATAAAATCGGGTTCTGAATCACCATATAATGCTTTCGTATACGATAGCTTACATTCTTCGTGGAAAGAAATAACATCTTCACCCAATCTCTATGTCAAAATTATAAGTCACTTGGTTTCAATTAGGTGACATCTGTATTGGCTAGTTGAAGAGCCCAACATGTTGGGGTCAAGCCAATTGTGGGTAATCGGGTTTTGTCTTGGTGATTGCAATGGACAAATTATTTTCATTACAATGACGCTGGAAAAAATAGAAGCAACCAAGAGCATATCAAGATTGAAGTTGTAAACGCTCCGAATGTTTGTGATTATTTTCCCTGACCATTCGTCAAGGTGATCAAACACGAAGTGACATGTTGACGAAAAATCATTTTCATTATGTACTTAAGCATGATTTGCACCAATAATCGTTGACATTCTAATTTTAAATCTTCATGCAAAATGTGTCACCCAGATTTTGTGATAGATTGCATTTGTGCCCGTTAGGCTCTAAGCCAACGTTTAGGCATTTAAAAGATTATACATATTTAAGGCAGCTATTGGATTTACATTATTTGCATCAATCAGAAAGGGGTACATAGCATGCAAGGTGGTAGGTTCTTTGATTGGAAGTTTGCTATCATGAAGGGTCAACTAGGACAACATGATGATGATTTAATGAATGGGTCTCAATTATACACACATGCCATAATTACTCTATTCGACCCCTATTGACATGCATCTACTTCCCATACAATATTTGCAAACCCATATCTGTAATGTAAAAACACAGTTTCTAATCAAGGATTTACAAATAATATAATAACTTTTTCTTCCTTTGTACAAACTTTGTTACTATTTGGTTCATCTCGCAGTTTTGTAGAATCTCAACAGTTTTCAACATTGGTTACCATGCCCAACTAGCAGCTGTTTGATGTTGAACCGATCGATGACCTAACATGGCGAGGACCCGAATGTGGAATCGTAACACTTTGACCATTTGTGATTATTTTTCTTGAGCATCCACGGGGGTGATAAAAGACAGTGTGATGTGGTTGACAAAAAATAGTTTCCAAACTATACTTAGGCATAATCTACACCAATAGTAGTTAGCATTCCAATTCCAAACCTTCATGTAAATTGTGTCATCCAAATTTCGTAGTAGATTGCATTTGTGTTCCTTGGGCTTTGAGCTTCTACCCAACTCTCGCAACCCCACGATGCTACCACTTGGCAACATCTTGGGGACGGCCCCAGATGCTGCCACGTGGCAGTAACCTGGGCTCTTGAGCCTTGGGGTAGTTGGCTCTCATGGGTTATTGTGATGCTGCCACTTTGCAATATCTTGAGGATGGGCCCAGATGTTGCCAAGTGGCAATAACCAGGATCCCGAGGCCTAACACATTTAGCTCTCTTAGGGACAGACCTCGATACTATCAAGTAATATTATCAGCTTGGGGAAATTGGCTCTCCTAGGCAACATTGACCCTATGATGCTACCACTTTGCATCATCCCAGGGACAGGGCCTAGATATTACCAAGTGGCAACACCTTGAGAGTAGAGATGACCCACACAAAACATATACCAAAAAAGCCCACAAAAGAATCCATCTATTTATTCGTCTTATTCGTTGAGAGAAAAAGTGATCAATTAATAATCATTCTAAAATAACAAAGACATTTGATAAATTTAATTCATATATTTTAAAAGATGCCCATATCATACACTTAAAATAATAATATACTCAACAAATAATTAAAAAACACTTACCAAATAAAATTATGAAAAGTAAATATATATTTTTTTCGACATAACTTGCATTTTTAAAACGCTGATAAAAAAGACCATTACAAAGGGCATTGAAACAAGAAGCAGCAAAAAAGCCCAGAAAATGAAGGTGATACACCTGGCTTCTACAACGGATAAATCTGGAAAAGGAGACAAATAATTTTTAAAAGTGAAACCGGATGTTGGCTCTCTTGATAGACCGGGAAGAAGATCTGCAAAGAAAAACAGAGAGCTAGAAAGTAAGCAGAATATTGCTGATGGTAGGCAGGGAACTATTCTGGACTTTGCCCCTCAAAAATAGTTAGAAAATCTTTCTTTGGAATGTGAGGGGGCGGAATTTAAAATGAATTATGATGATGCCCCTGTTTTTCCCTGTTTTTGCTGCTAACTTTTAGTAGGCGTAAGGATTGCTGATCCTGGTGTTTGTAATTGCTCTATCTTTTTGTCCTGTCATAGGGTTTCGGGGCCCCTTCAAACCTGTTTTTACCTCAATCTAAAACTTGCATTTTTAAAACAATTACTAATTATAATTAAAAAACACTTACCAAATAAAATTATAAAAAGTAAATATATATTTCTTTCGACATAACTTGCATTTTAAAAACAATTGCTAATTAATATTCTACCAAAATTTCTATATCATAAAAAGATCGAATATCTCGAAGTTTCGAGTCTAAATATGGAGCTTATCATCAAGAGAGACAAACACGAATGATTGATTCCTCGACATTATTTATTTATTTATTTATTTGGTTGGTTTTACCGCCCAAATAGTATGCATCTATGCGACATGTAGAGATGTTAATGTCAATCAATTCCCAAAGCTATTTTCAAACTCCCATTTTGTTGGAGTTCGAATTTTGTCTTCTTCTTCTTCACAATGTTGGCCACAGAATACGAAGAAATTACGAATGCTTACATCCACGTCTTAAACAAAACCAATCTTTCTTTCTTTTTTTTCTAACGGGGAGTCTTTCTTCCATGTAGACAAATCTTCGTCAAAAACATTGACAAAGCTTATTTGTGTTTTTAATGCGTTTCATGTTTTGCTTGGAAAATTGTGGAGAAAAGTCGATTGTGTGATCTGACCAAGGCTATTTGGTCAACATTTACCATTTATTATTGGAACGTTTCATTAAATTTATTATTAATAAAATAATAATTTATATGTGATTACAAAGTAAAGCATGTGTTAGTATTTACGGTTCAAAATTTGTGTTGAAAGAAATGTTGGGTCAAAATAAATTTGAATATTGATAAAGTATGACAAACAAAATATCATCCAAACAATTATAAAAAACACATTATAAAATTGAGCATAGGCCACTGTTTCAGGTGGAGGAGGTGGAGAATCGTCCTTAGACAGTCGATCATTCCTAGATGGAGGCTTAGTGGAGGGAGGATTTGGAGCCACCCATCCATCCATGGGCTTTTGAGGAGCCAAAGAAACATTAATGCCTCACCTAGAGGTAGATGTTGCACCACACTACTAGCAGGGCTAGCACTAGAAGACGATTTGCATCGAGAGGGACCAATGGCAAATTTCCCACATGGCAGCGATGAACTCCAAGGGGGAGGGGTGGAGAAGTGAGTATCGCTGCGAGAAAGACTATCAGTGCCTGGGTGTCAGATGTGGTGAGCCCTGTGGTGATCAATCTGGGGGGGATGTGGCTCATGGCACAGGGAGCACTCCCCTAGTGGTCTAGTAGCTCCTACAAATGCTTGACTTTCATGGCAACTATTTCCACTTGGGCTTGAATTTGTAGATAGGCTAAAGATAAAACAGACACCTTATCATTAATAGAGAAATGACGATGATTCTTCATTGTTAAATAAAGCAGAGTTTCTAGTTTTCCATAATTGAAACAAAATAACAATGTTGAAGAAATTCCATAAGAAAGCTATAAATGCCGACCAATTAATAGAATCCCCAAGGAAGGCCAAACACCATGAGAAAGGTTCAAGATGATAGCGCTGAAATAGACTATGTATCCACTACCAAGCAAACTAGGCTTTAGGGCATGTCCAAAAGATATGCTTGAAGGACTCAACTCTAGGACACGTTGGACACTTGGGTTGAGCAATTCCAAGATGAGAAAGACACTCCCCAAGTGGAAGGCCTTGATAAACCAGACACCGGAAAAAATGAACAAACTTGGGTTCAAGTTTGGCATTCTAAATTTGGTTAAGCTATACAAGCCATGTCTTGGATGAAGAATTGAGGTTCTAGTGCCTATTGAGCTTACCAAGAGCTAGTGAGAAAGGGCTTATGATCAGATAAAGGAGTCCCAGAGAATAATTCTTAAAATGAATATCATAGTTCTACCTCCAATCTTTCCACCAAGAACATGGAGGTTGTAGACCCAATTTGTGGAGCACAACATCTAACATTAATTCATGAATGCGACGAATAAATGGTAAATTAGAATTGTTTAAATTGAATTTTGCCTTTAGCGAGGGCCAAGGGGCCCAGTTGCGAGTTAAAACCAAATTCTCTATAGTTTGAATTTCTCTTTTAAAAAATCTCAAAACTTTCATACCAGGTAATTCAAAAAGGAAGCTAGTATTGGTCATGATAGATACCACTAGAGATTATGGTCATTGAAGGAAAGACCACTATGAAAGCCATCACCGACCCATTTTAAATGAGGCTTAATCGCCTCATAAGCTTTGCAAATGATTTTAGCCATGAATTAACGCTCAATTTTGATAGGCACAAGAGTGATTAGCAGAGTGTGGTAATCAATATTCTCCCAAACTAGATTTAACACAGGGAGATCTAGAGGAGATACAATGACATAGGAGAATTTTCCAAGATTCATTTCCTTCAATGGCTTTGACAACTGACTTAGTACATAGGGCAACATTTTGCCTGTAGATGTCGATTATCCCCATACCTCCTTTATGGTGAGGAAGAGAACATAAATACCAAACAACTATGTGGAACCCCCAATTTTGTTTGACACTAGACCAAATAAAGTCTCAAAGAATCTTAACCAATTTATCATAAGAGGCTTTAGAGGGGGCCTAATAGGAGGAATAATAAACATGAGTAACAACAATAATCTTAATACACACTTGAAATTTTCCTACTAATGAGAGGCGTTTGGTGACCCAATTTATGACATATTGCCATAGTTCTACATGGGAACTATTAAAGCTGAATGGAATGCCCAACAATTTGAATTATTCCCCTTTGTGACTCCATTTCCATTTGTAGTGGTGTGTGTAACCAATTTGACATGGATGTCATAATTTGTCTGAAGCATTGAGTTTTACTCCAGTGCACACTAGAGCCATAAGTTAGGAAAAAAGTGTCTAAGCACTGCATAGCCTCTTTAAAAGATTTTTCTAGCCCCCTTAATTTTTTTTCTTGCTCTTCAAGAGTGAGGAAAGTATCATCAACACAATGGCCATTGATGAGTTGATAGGACCTATTGGGAAGAACAATGCCCCAAATGAGACCCTGCTCAGCTTTGTGCACCAAAATATAACCAAGAGCTTCATTAGAAAAAACATATAAGACTAGAGCAAGAGGCTGACCTTGACGTATGGAGCAGAAGAGGACAAAACTATTATATTTGAGGCCATTGATAGTGAGACAAGCCAAGGTGATCAAGAAGAGGGTTTGGACCACTAACATAAAGAATTGGTTGAAGCCAAGGCCCTAAAGCATGGATAGAATGAAAGGCCACTCAATCCTGTCATAAGCTTTCCCAAAATCAAGCTTGAGAAAGATGGTTCTCTAACGAGAGACTCTCGCTCATTCCATACCTTCCCACACAACAATAAGGTTTTCTAGGATATAGACATTTTTTATAAAGTCCATTTGTTCGAGTCTAACAATGACATGTAAGAAGAGCTAAAGGTGGTTAGTGAGAGAGATTTAGCAAGGATCTTGTATGAAACATTGAGTAGGGTGATAGGGTGCCAACGGGTGATAAACTCTAGGTCTTCAACTTTGGTTGTGAATTTGATATTGCCTTATTGATAAGGAAACCCAAAGATTTATTTTGTAGAGCTTCTTTGTAGACTTGGAATAAATCGGGTCTGACAAATTCCCACGTGGCTTTATAAAATTCATAGGGGAATCCATCAATGCTCGGGGCATTGCCATTACTCATGAAATGTAAGTCACAAGAGAGCTCATTAAGGGACAATTAAACATCACATAACTTTTGGTCAGCTAAACTAAGTTTGTGAGGAACCACATCTAGGCATTCCTGCAGAGCTTGCACTCACTCAACTATTTCAGCTTGAGCTTGAAACACCAATTTATAGTGGCCCAAAAAAGTAGATGAAATGTTAGGGAATTAGTGAGTCTTATTTGGGCTAATTCAATGTCCTTGATATGATCTTGAGCTTGTTTGGCTCTAATAGATTTGAAGAATTCTTTAGAATCCTTATTGCCTATTTTGTTCCAATTGAGGCAAGTACAAATTTGCAGCCCTATGGTTGCATGACTATCTACTACTTTGCTTTGGTGTTTGAGAGAGGCGGCCTATGTTTGCATCTATGAGTCAAAATGATTGTGTCCAAGGAGAGAATAAATTATTTGCTATTATTTGAGCACAACCCCATCAACCCGCTTTTGAATATGAGTGATATGTTTACCATAGTGGCAGATAAAGGTGGTGGTGTGTAGGATGGCCTAATTCCACCAATCTATTTAACTATCAACATAGGATGGTCGTGGTTTGATATTCTAAACTTGGGCAATGACATGAATGGTTCCCTCATGGTAGAGTAGGAAGGTGTTTAGGAAGAATTGGTTGTGTGGCACTTTGAAGTGGTTGTTACTCTAGTCCACTCTGTAAGTAATGGGATTGTGGTCTAAGATAACATATTTAGAGTGCACGACAACCCGTTGTCCATCAATAGTAGCAAAAGAGAAGACATTTTTCTCTAAAAGCATATAATGGTCCAATCTCTTGAGGAACCTATTGGTGTCAGTGTAACAGTTAGACCATGTAAACCAAGTAATGGAAGTTAATGAGCGTCTTCATAAGAGAGAGTCCACCAAACCTGACTTGCTTTTAAAATAATACCATGCCTCATGTTCTCCCAAACACCATCACTCGACAGGTCACCAACCTTGTCCTTAGGACTATGCACCATATTAAAATACCCACACACAACCCATGTGGAAAGGGGTAGGTTGTTAGCCAAATATTGCCATAAAGCCAATCTATCAGGATCATCATTTGGGTGTAAATATTGAGAATCCCTAATTAATGTCTATTAATGTTAAGGAGAAGCCAAATAGTGTGGCAGATCACCCCCTGTGACACTAATTAAGGAATAAAATATTAGGGAAACCAAATATTGGCATCACCATGATCATCTTCATGCGGGGTAGAGAATTGAGTAACGTTAGGTTAAATGCATTTTGGAGCAATTTCTGTAAGAAACCTTGAAATTTCAACTTCTTGCAAATAGACAATTTAAAGTTCCCAATTGTTAACAGATTGTTCACACAAAGAATTTACAAGAGGAATATGTGAAATCTCAAACATTCCAAGATATGACATTAATTAAGAAGTATCATCCATAAGGAGTTCCCCTTGACCATCTTGAATATATTCAAGAGCTATAAAATTATTTCCCAAAAGAGTTTGTTGGTTTGGTAAGACAAAATCCCAAAGCGAGATGGAGCAACATTTAGCCCCATTCTCCTCCCATGGAGAGTTGTCATCACCATGTCAATTGCATGACTACCTAGACATAAGACCCCTTATAGAGGATGTCCTAACAAGAGATGAACTCACATGAGGATGATTAACTTGTGAAACATGGCTCTGTGTGGTCATCGACACACTATAAGACTCAGGTGGTAGGTTAACTATGCACCCATCAGAAGAAGGTTTTAACACAGGGAATGTAGTGATAGGTTGGGTAATATTATTACTGACTGATTAATTTTTATTAGTAGACATCATCCATCTATTAATGTTCTTTGCCACCATGGGATTCTTAGAGTGCAGTTGTTCAGTCGAGGGTTTCAACCACCTAATGAGGTGGCATTTTTTGATCCGATGGTCTAGAGATTGACAATGGAAGCAAATATTAGGGAGATTGAAATAAACAACTTTTTATGTCCAACTCTCAATGTCGACTTGAATATCAATAGATTCTTTCCAATCCTTGGTCAAGTTGACTTCGAACCAAACACACTTATTAGGGCATACTGAATATAACCTACTTTGTTCACGACATAAGACATGCCTTATAAGTTTGACAATCTTCTCAAGAAAGGTCCATAGAGGAAGAGGGAGGCTAGGGCGCTCAATCTAGACTGACACTCTAAGGGAAGCCTAGTCTGTGACCTTAAAGTTATAGGTCCATAGGGACAAGATCAAAATAGAGTTCCTCAAGAACCAACAACTCAATTTATAAAGAAGAGCTTAGACCTAGGATAATTCCTTAACCAAGAAAATAAAAAACCCCTTTATAAGGTTTTGAATGCCAATGACATGGACACCTGAGGGTTCCCAAAGGTGTCTAAACTAGACATTGAGGGACTCCTCGACGGGGATACAACCAACATAGTAAGATACAAGAGAATATTTTTCATACCACTTATATACATTTTCTATGACGCCAGGGTTTAATCAAACATTAGGCTAAGAGGGAGGTTCAGAAGTTATACCTCATCATATACTTTTAGTACTATTTTTTTTGGCTTGTTTCTATGCCATCCTTCTTGTTTCCTAAAATAATAGTTGTTACAGAGAGGTCAAAGGCCATTATATATTAAAAATGACCCAAAAGGTGGTTAGCCAAGCATAATAAATGCATGACTAGCTTTGAAACTCCCATAGATGTAGTGTGAAGAGCAAGAAATGTAAGAAATCAAAACAAAGCAAGGCCGACATAAAACCCATTAACACAAGCCATTTGGTCAACATTTGGCTAAGGCATAAAGGAATGTGTATTATCTTGGCATTGATGTTAAATTTTGTAATAATTATGACAACTAATAGCCTATATAGTTTTCAAATTTTTGGCATTGAATTGATGGAGACTGATTAATTATGCTTTTGATATTAATATGATTCTCTAAAAAAAAAAAAATTAAATGTAATTTTTGAGACACTAATTTGATGTATGATTATAGGTACTAAAATATATATTTTGTATTTTTATATATGCTTTGCACATTTGTCTATGTATAATTGATTAATCCAAATTTAGCTTTATTGGTCTTTTATGGTGACTTCCAAGACTTGAAACTCTGTGTATCCATGTGCAAACTTCACATAAACCTCATGCTTATCTTATCTGGTGTTTGAAATGCTGTATTACAAAATTTCACTTTTTGAAATAGTTGCACTATATTCTTATTAATTTTATAACTTCTCAACTGTTAACAATTTGCAATTAGAATAATAAGACAAATTATGTGAAAATAACTTGAGATTATTTATCTTTTATTTATATGTGGAGATGATATGAAATGGTTCACATTTTATTAAAAGGGATGACTCCACAAATAAAACCTTTAAAAGGTGAAGTATTAAAGCTTATAAAAAGCTTTTACCCTTATAAAGCAGAAAGTCATGAGCATGTATTAAAGAAACCAATAAAGATTTAAATTTATAGTCCTAAGGGTTGGGTGGATTGGTAAGTTCTTGGTGCTTATTAAAAGGAGATTTAGGTTTAAAACCTTAAAAGTAAGTCATACTAGAGTAATGGGAGTAAATCAACTTGACTTTGCTGAGTACACTCTACCCTGACGAAGGTAGTTTCAAACTAAGCCACTGAGAGTCTTCCTCACTCTGGACCATATTTACCAAAAAGAGGTGGAAATTATAATGACAATTTCACAGATTCAAACCCTTAACCAGTAGTAAAAAATGAAATAACATAACTGATTCTTTTGTGTAACAAAAATAAATAAAAATAAAAATAAAAATAAAAATTTAACTCTATTTTCAAAAGAAAGGCCCATCATTAATTAAAGGATTTTAAGCTTTCAAAATTTAGAAAACTATGTAGTGGACTTTTTAAAAGGTGAAGACTCTATTTACAGGTTTTGTCCTTTATTAAAAGTTTTAATATAGGCAAATGAATGGAAGCATAGAAGTATTTGTAGACATATAAACAATAGAGATATTGTGCAGTGAATTTATAGACAGAATAATTTGAACATATAATTTTTATACTGAATAGTTATTGTAAATTCTAACATGTGGCTACACAACCAAATTCACTTTTTTTTTTTCTATTTAGATTATTTGGATTAAATAGAGAGTCTCTCTATAATTTAAGTCTTCACTTTATAAAGTTTTTCCAATTCTTTCTGAGAGTTCTTCTATGAACCAGTTCTTTCTAATGGGAAGTTTTTGCCTTAACATTTATTTTGATTTAATGTCTATTTATTTTCAATAATTTTGTATATAAATGTGTAACACTTTAACACTGTTTATAGATTAGAGCTCTATTATGTGCTTGGTTTATGTTTATGTATGCAACATTTCTAAAATAATAATTGTGGAATGCTTGATTTGAATTTATAGGAGTTATTTTATGTATGTATTCCTTTGGATGGGTGAAAGATACAACCATCGCCTTTATTTATTTATTTTCTTTTCCCTCTTTTTCACTCCCAACATGTTAAGATTAGTTATAGAGTAGGAAGAGTCATCATCTTAATCTTAAAAGTTGTTTTACTGTCGTGTCCCAAGCAATGGAACTTGTCAATGTTATGCTCATGCCATGGGTGTAATGCATGATATCTTTTTTAGCATCAACAATTTTTTGGTATGCTCAGTGAGATCCAAATGTAAATCTTTGGCATCTGTTTGTCAAAATCTCACATTTTTTTTTTCAATTTGTATATTTTCAAGTTTTGTGGTGAAACCTTGAAAACAATCATCTCTTTAGAGTAAATCAAAAGTACTCATATTTTTTTAATGTTTGGTATTAACACTATTATATTATTTGTTATTTTTTTGTTATGGAAAACAATCATAAAAATGAATTATTTGGATTTAAAAGAATATGGGAGAGGAAACATGCAAAGGTCCATCCACTATCAGGTATGGCTTTTTGATATTTTTTCAAATATTTTGTCCTTGAAATTATTGTCATGATACAAACTTTAATTAGTGGAACCCTTTTGGAAGCCACATTGAGAATCCGCTCCACTCCTAGAGAATGAACATGCAATCTTCTCCACTCCCACTTGCAAATCCACATTAGGAGCAAGAAGATGAATTAAGCTAAGGATCTTACACTAAGGGAAGGAAAGTTAGCACGAGGTCTTTGAAGATATGAAGGATAGGATCTAAACCAACAAGGTCAACCAAATCTTTGGAGTCCCCAACTTTGGTCTACTTAGGCATTATTTTATACACCTTGATTTCACTTACAATAACCTCTTACAAAGTGTTTCATGCAAAGGGGGAGATTAATGCACCAAAAAGTCAACCAAAGTTAAGTATTCCTAACCCTATACTTTATCTTTTTTACTTTGATTATTGTTATTATATTTCTTGTCTCATGTCTTACATGTATATATTAGCATACGCTTGTCAGTTCATTTTTATATTTTATATGTTTGTTATTCATAGCTCTTGCTTATGCCTAGAGGCAGCTTTAATTTGAATGGTAACCTTTAGATTAGCTATAGTTCTTCCTTTAGTGTCTAATGACACCCTTATATTAGTTATATCTCTTGGTTTAACATCTAATGACTAAAGTTTGTAAAAGTTTTTCACATAAGAATAATTAATCGATTATTCATAAACAAGAGTTTGCACACAATAATATCCTTCAATTATTTGTTACATATTCCATATGAAAACATACACATAAATAAGCCGTGAGATCCCCTAAAGAAATGGAGATGGGATTATCAATATTAACGATGTAATCCATTAATTTTATCAACTAACCTAATATTATCCCTCACTTATGACTCACACAAATACAATACAATATAATAATGTGAATAATGATAATCATTTTCTTAACATCCTCCTTTAGTGCAAACATGAGATAAAACACCATACTCGTGAACTACAACATGCCACCACAAAGCTTGCTCATGAACTTGACTTACTCATGCCACATTAGACTATAGATGGCTTTCACAGATGGACACAACAACCACCCATGTATTAATAGGAATCCACACATCTGTTTATTCTCCACATCTTGGATAGATGGAATTCATGGATTGACAGCCCAGTCATCTAAGTATGAATAAACTCTTGTTCATCTTCCACACTTGTGTAACTCACATACTGATGGTTTTGGATAACCAACAACCTTATTCAAGTACCATGATTACAATAATATTATAATTTGGATTTTCACTACATTTTCACATCAACGGAAGAATTACATTATTTTTCGCACGACACAAAATAAAATACAAGAACATAAATATTTGAGAACTAAGTCCTCCTTATCTTTATTTGTATCCTTTGTCTATGCTCGATTACACTCGATCACAAATAACATAGCTAACTGCCACTACCACTGGAAGCTACCCTATGCTTTAGCCAATTTGGCACATACATTATTACCACTAATGCAATGTGTGGTCCCATCATTAGTGATTAATGAGAGGTGCTACATAGCCTCTAACCTCCATTTAGAAAGCTGTTCACTTAGTGGATTTAAACATGAATCTTAGGTGCATATCATTTTTGTAATTAAATATCCCTCTACAAGACAAATAATTGATTCAAAGATGTCAGATACCCTAAAAATACGTCCATTACAAATAAAGTAATATTTTGGTTTTTAACAATAAATAACATACTTCATTTAAAATGAATAAAATAATATAAATATAAAATATAATAAAAAAATCATATTAAATAAAGTAACTCAACTAAAACATTATAAACTAACCTAAACATATTAACTCTGAACAACATTGTTAACCAAAATATTTAAACAAAAGTGATAATATTTCAAACTATATATGGAAACCCAGACTAATCTACTGCACAAAACTTAACTATTCATTAAATAACAAACTATTAAAACTTAACTTCAATCCTTAATGGTAACTTTAAGAGATTGAATGTACAACACAAACTTAAACTACATAAAACAAAATCATATCTCAACAAATATGCATTGTGGTAATACCTTCAAGCATGATGATGGAAAAGACTAGAGTGCTTGGGTTAATGCTAAACTGGAGCAGACCAGACTCCAATGGATAGAAGAAGATGGCACTATCGATCGATTCAAATGCCATATTTTAAGCACAAACAAATCTGCTTACGGATGATTTAGACTCATGGAATTGCTAGTAGAACTAACAGAGATGGCAATATACAAGGCACGAAAATGACAAAATTGTAAAGCAACCATACGAATCTAGGGATTGTCAACCGACAAAGAAGATGGGAGCATCAAAGGATGCAGAAGTGATTTATGCAAAATTAGAAGGTAGATGACCTGACATAATATACACTTGAAATCAAATTAATAGCACATAGATCTATATTGCATGTTTCGATCAAGTACAAAAGTGGAGGCATTGAATTGATTTGATGGTAACAACTTTAATCCTCACACAAGTTGCTCTGATACGAAATGAAGTTTGCATGAGCTTTTCACACAAGGATAATTAATTGATAATTGATAAACAAGAGTTTACAAATAATAATATCCTTCATTTATTTGTTACATATTCCATATGCAAATATACACATAAATAAGTCTAAGATCCTCTAAAGAAATGACATGGGCATATTAACACTAGCAATGTAATCTCTTAATTTTTTCAACTACCCTTTTATTATCCTTTATTATCCTTTACTTATGACTCACACAAACACAATACAATATAATAATGTGATCATTAATAAATATTTTCTTAACAAATTTATGAGCAAATCCAAGGTTGACATTAATAATGAACATTATGTGATTTTATATGTATATTGTATTTTGAATAGTCTTCTATCTTTTCCTATTTTAAAATTTTATATATAAACATATATATGTGTGTACACACACACACACACACACACACACACACACACACACACACACACACACACACACACACACACACACATCAATCATATAAGATTAGAAGGTTTATTTGAGATAAGAGGCCCTTGGGTGGGCAAGGGCTAATGAGATTTTAAAGTAGGAAAATTATCCGGTATAACAAATTTTGAATACTTGTGGTAATAAATTTGAACTTGATGATTGGATGTCATTGTGGCATGACCAAATCCAAGGTTGACATGATTAGGAAAGAATCTTATAAGAGAGGGTTTACCAACCTAAAAAATTGAAGTTGTGTAGACTTGAATGGTGGAATGGGTCATGTGATTAATAGCTCCTTAACCTATGGGGTCAATTGGATGCATAGCATCACTAATCTCAAGATCATGAATGTTTCTAACCAACATGGCAATGAGAGAACTTGTAACATTATTAGCTTGAGAAGGGTTAGGATTCCTTTGATTTGGAACCTCTTTGATTGTAAATAGGTTGTGATATAGGCTCAAAAGCAGGTTGGGGATAATAATGATACTTCATGATAAAATATTGTTGTTGCAATTGTTCAAAGGGTAACATGTTATAGGTAGAATCGATATGGTTAAGAATATATTTAAGTTTTATGTTTGCTATTTCATCCTCCATTATTTTGATTAATTGATTATATGTCTATCATGTACTCACCCTCATGTACTGGATATTGGAGCTCAATATTGGGAGGTGTTAGAATCTAATAATACAGTGCCTCACAAGTAATTGTCATATAAATAAAACCATGTTCATTATGATGTATATGTGGAATATCTACCAAGAATTGACTCTCATCTATGAAATCACACCCTTTTCAATGAATTAGAAAAGTAGGGGTAATAGTGATGTCATTCCATGTAGTTCAATTATCTTTCTTTGCTTGAGAGGTGAAATGGGTTGACTCCTCCAAAGAGATTTGATATGGGCCTGACCAGTGTTAGAAAGGTATCTAATCCTTGTAATATCCTTTGTATTGAGCCACTATTCCCTAGCCTAATTCAATGTATTCGTCACATTTGATGACCTCTAGTATGTGAATAAATTTGAATTTTTTCCCTCCTTGTGCTAATGATTAAACATTTTTATTTAGGTTAAAGAGGTTTAAATAAATTTAAATTAACCAATCTTAATATTATATTATATACATATTAATGTAATTCACATTAAAATTTATTAAAAAAAATCAAATGTGAAAATAAAAGAGTTTTCTAGGAAGACTATGAACTCTAACTAGTAGGCTTGATTTGGTAGCCTATAGTACATAAAATCCTAACCTATGTTTGGTGAGATTATGCAACTAGTTGGAGTGTATAAGTAATTTTGTGAAAAAATTAATTAAGTTGTAAGGGGCTCATGTGTGCATGTAAATAATTTATTATGTGTAAGGAAGTCGGTTACTTGTACAAGTAAACCCACATGTTGATTGTAAAATAATTTATAAAAATTTAAGAAAGACATGAGCTTGTAAGAAGACTTTTTGAATTTATAAGAAAATTACAAGGGTGAGTCTACTTTTGTAAGTAAACCCACATGAATTTTTAAGGTTTTGTGAAAGAGAGTATGGGCCTTGTATGACAAGAAAAAATTACGTAAGGAGAGTACATCCCTCCATTTATGAGATTTGGTGGGGTCTCAAGGAAGAAATTTATATTTAATCTCCTACCAATGACTCATTTTGGGGTTGGCTAACCATAGAAAGAGCTTGTTAGAAGGAGGATATTGGGAGATAGAGGTGGAGATATTATTATAATTTTGGAGGCTTGAGTGTTTTTGGCAAGTGGTGGAGAAGAGGTAAGCTCCCTTACTTTAATTTGACTCCATCATGTAATTGTGTAGAAGAAAGAGTTAGTACTCTTCTCACTTTTGATAAGTAATTAGTAGAAAATGAGAAATTACTTTCTTAGAAAAAGATAATCATTTTTTTATTAAAGAAATGGAAAATATAGAAATATTGAACACACACATGCTCTTTCTCTCTTTCTTCCTCGCTCTCTTGTGCATTCAAATAATAGATCTTGCTTACTTCTTATGTTAATATTATATACTCTATTTTGAATAAAACGGGACTTAAAAGGCACAAATATTAATTTTAAACATTTGAATAAATGAAATTATTTATACATAAAGGAAAAAAATGCAGATCACATTTACAAGAAAATTAACCAAAAAACTAATCCAATGAATGGTCTTTGGTTCCTAAGAAATGTGTGTGTGTGTGTAGTAGAATAAATTATTTAAAAAAAAAGGTAGACATATGAAGGATCATATGTCTCTCTACATCTCATATGCACACCGAACCCACTAAACCTTTATCTTATATTTTAATTATCAAATTTAAAATTTACTAATTACATAGTTTTGTATTATATGTTTAGCTTTTATATTCATTTTTTTAAAAATTAATTTTTTGTACTTAAACCTCTTTAAATTAATTATCTCAATACTAACATAACCCATTGTGAAGTTATATAATCAATGTGTGGGGTTTAAGTTGACCCACAAACCCATTTTAAAAGTACAAACTTGAACTTCAACTTTCATCCACTTTTTATTTAGAATATTGGACAAGTAAACATTGTCCTAAAAACTCTTTTTGAGCCCATACTTATACCCATTAGCTAGGTAGGTTTTTGAAAGCCTTTTGACCACTTTTTAGACATGTAATACCCTCATTTATGGCTTAGAAATTGCTACTACTATTAAACCCACATTTTGTTGAAAATTATGTATGAACCATACTTGTGAGAAAAAAAAGTATTATATTTTTGATCATGGTCATAATTTATATGAATGTCATATTAATATTATTTATTTTTTATTAAATGAATACCATAATCATGTTCATTATTAATTTATATGAATACTTTACATATACATGAATTTGTTCTTCTATCTTAAACAAATGAACATACATTTAAGATTGAACAAAAGAACATATACATATACATGTTTGGTTGTATTTCGATATTAGTAGTATTTTGTCATATACATAATGTGTATATCCTCTCCATACATCATGACATTGAAACTCAAACATGCAAAAAAAAAAAAAAAAGTAATCAAGTCATATCAACACAAAATCAAATGAGAAATAAAAAATAGTTGACCATTACTTTAGGGTTGCAATCTAAGGTTGAAGGCTTAATGTATTCGTCGAATAGGGCCATTTAATCCACTTCTTATAAATTTAAATTTTATATCTAATATGATGTTTTTGTGATTCTCTTAACCCCATTTGTAAATAATTTTGTGCCCTCAATTTCATTAAAATGTTATTTGAGTTTTACAAAACTAAATCATAATTTAAATTACATACACTATTTAATCCTAAAATGGATGGGGATCCTACTTTGGAGTAGAGATGGTCAAGAATACTGAAATAATAATGAACAAAGGTAATAATCAGATCTACATTATTTTCAATGGGTGTTAAACTCATAAATAAACATATACTAAATTTTTTGTTGTTGAGAATAATCTAAATATAGAAAGTACAACTAAGCTATGCATGGAAATAACAAAAAAGTAATATAATTAACTAGTTTTGATGATAATATAGTGTTGAATCTATAATAGGTAGAAAGCAAGTTGAAATAAGATTATATAATAATTATCAGATTCCAGATTTGACACTTCTGGTGGTTTGGACACTAACATCAACTTGGAACAGTTGCATCAACGCTACTGTCTGGGCTCGATGCAAGTGTCATATTGGCACCAAATCTTTCACCTTGAAGGAGGTTGTTCAATCTTTTTCTAATATTTGGGAAACATTGGAATATGTGGGTTACCTATAGTAGATGTAGACCTTTAGGTTTAAAGGCTAGCTCCCTAGATTGATATTTAAGTGCTTACGACCTATACTAACTGATTATTTATGTGAAAAGAGATAGAAATAAACATGGAAATGACCTATTCTAACCAAGTGATACACCAAAATGATATCCACTAGACTACCTTGATCTACACTATGAAATATTACTCACAAGATTGGCTTTAAACTTTTATGGGACTCCAACATAAGTATTTCAAACATGCAGGTGATGTGTACTGCACTTCCCAAAGTGAAAGGGGAAAGAGGTCTAACCTTAGACACAATTACAACTTTACACACTTAGAGTTAGGAAATAACATTGACCACACTCCATGTGACCTATTAGAGAATGAATTGCTTACACACAATATGAGAGAGAAAGATGAATGTAAGGCCAGATGATCAACACTTATAATTCAAATTGTTACTACTCCACAAACATAGGTAAGGAATTGTAGAACCAAAACCAACTTCAATTATTTATTCAAAGGCAAATATCAGCATTCAAATCAGTAGGGCTTCATCATGCCAAACATGGACCAAAATATAAGAGCCAAAATGGCTAGTACTTATAGAATATGTGAGAGGAGAGAAAGAAGTGGAGCTCAAGGGTCACAATGCCACTTGTCAAGGCATGAGAATCAATTATGTTTCAAAGAATTAGAATATGGAATAGACAATGAATGGTCTCTTTGGATAAATGTCCCTCCAAGGCATGAAAACTCTTCAAAACTAGCATAAGATCCTTCAAGTACCTTCTTGGAAACTTTCCTCATCATTTAGCCTCTCTTGAGCACTCCAAAGCAGTCTAGGGAGAGATACCACATGTGTACTATGTGTACCTTATTGGAAATTATCCTCATCATTTAGCCTCTCTTGAGCACTCCAAAGTAGACTAAGGAGAACTGCCACATGTGTACTATGATGGGGGAGGGGGTTATTAACAAGCTCCAACATGCATTAGATGTGTCCCAAATCATTGATCTTCTTCTTGACAAGTGTTATCATCATTTGTAGTCTTCATCACTAGTTTTACAAAACTATCCTCACATTTGGCACTAAGATGCCCATCAGTTGTTCAATCCAATTCATGCAAGTAGTGCTATGAAACCTATAAAAAGTGATCTTATCCCTAAATCCATCAGGTAGAGCCTTAAAAAGCCTCCCAAATGGAGTTATCAACTTATCACTTGGTGATCACCTTCCATTCACTATGACAATTTTGAATACCTAAAGTGAAGGTGTTTGAAAATGTACCTATGTGATTGAATAAAGCAAGAAATTAGAATGAGGATTTAGATTAGGTCCAATTTGATTGCCCAAAGTGATTCCCATCTTTCAAGTCTTCCTTTATCTTGTAAAACATCAAAATTTGTCAAGAAAACCAATTTTATACCCTATTTATAAAAGTAGGGTACAAGCCAATATGATGGAAAGGATCTTGAGAGAGTCTTCTATAATCCAAAAACACTTTCCTAGCCAAAATAACTCATTTAGATGCATTTCCTTCCTTAACTTTCCCATCAGGTCATGAGTAAGGGTTTTGGGGGGTTTTAGGATGGTTTGGCTCTTAAGGATTATTCATAAAATATTGATGTTAAAACCTCAAACAAATTACACTAGAATCTTTTTTAGGACCCTATTTAACATATACCAAATCCTTGGATCTCCATGCTAAGTATCCATACCAATGTGAGCATCTAAAGATGGCTTCTCGAGTTTGGGCATGTATTCTACATACTCTATCATAGATTTGGGATAATAATGACTTTATTGTACTTGTTTTATGAAACTTAATGGATACAAATCAAATCATATCTCCCCATGAAGATGATCCAATGCCTTGGAATGTTCATCTAGTGATAGAAATGAGATTGGACCTCTTCAGGGCTTTAGGCCTAATATGCTTGACTGTGTCCTTGATGTCCAAAACTACTCTATGTGGTTTCTAATGGTTATGAGGTATTAAACACATATATGGGTCTTAATTAAAACTTTATACACCATTTTTCAAGGTCTCAACACTTCCCAACTCACCTCTTTATCACTTTTTTACCCTTGCCTGTAGTTTTGCACTTTCTAGGAGTGTCCTCTGTTTGAGACAAAATATAGGGCACTTCCCCTATTTTCCCAGACAAAATGAATATATGATGGGATTAAGTCTTAAGGACTTTTTGTACCAATTTTCAAGGTTTGATTACCTCATTATGGGTATCAACTCTTCAAGAACCCTAAGACAAGCTTCTTTAACATACTAACTGTGCACCACGCTTGTGTATTAACCGTAGGTTGTGTTCAAACCCTTTTTGATATGATTCCTTGTGATGAGTATAATGTGGTATAGTCACTATCATTGTGAAGGTGTTCTCAATATGTTTAACACTCCCAAGTTCTGCCAACTCCTCAAATTTCTCCAATCTTAGGCCTAGCTAGTAGACTGAGTGACTGTACCGTTGCTAAAAAAAGTGATACTCCTATAGGTAGACATTTCATATTAGACCTTGTATTTAATGTTATAAGATATACTTTAAGTCCTTAAGGTCATCTGCCCAACTATTTGGACTCACTCCATATCATGTATTGCGTTTAATGTTCAAACCTTTCAAGCATACTAGCCTGGGTTGTTTTCTCCACTATAGCAGGTTGTAGATGACTATCCTTAGGTCATAAAGACCCCTATAGGTGGTAATTAACACCTTATCTCTATGTTTCACATCCAAGATCCCATGGAGATCATTTTATCATTCTCACTTCAAGTGGTCATTCATGTTGTAGGATTTCTAACTATAGTTTCCTATTACCAATTGTGTAGGTACCTATAATTAAATTGTAGGTGACCTTTTGAGAGCAAAGGGAGCCCTCTAGGTAGTGTTTGTGAGTCAAAAATTGTGCTTAAATTCCCTTTATTTTCCTTTGACATAATATTGTCTTTCTCATCTCAAGAGAGTCTCTTGATTATAGGTTTACCTCCATTAAGTTTCATAGTGATATAAGACCATTTTAACTCAAAATACTGTAGAGAATATTGTCAATATACAGTAAGAGAATGTTCAAAATGCAAGGCTTTCTATAGTACCTTAACCTAACCAAACAACCTTCTCATCATTTTAGCTCATGTCCTTATACCTGGGTTGCATAATGAAAACCATTATACTAGTTTAGACCTCAAGATGTCCCATCATGGAAAGATTAAAAGAAAGGCAAAGTCCCTGTTCAAAGATTTTAAGGTAATTTGTCTCTTACGTCATTTTCTCCACATATGAATATGATTCTCAGGTCTACCTATAGTCATGCCACCTGTAGACTATCTCAAAGGCACCTTTTAATGCTTTAGACTTCAAAGAGGTTTCAAACTAATTTAAAACACCTACATTAAACTCCTCACTTCTCTATTGGGATCACCTACAGGGACATATGCAAAAGGTCTATATGTGAGGATATGACATGTGACTATGTGAAAAGAGTTATATTCCACTATTAATTATTTAAAGGTCCAATTTCATTATTTTTTTCAGTTTATGATGCTTCTCACACTTTGAAATTTCCACATTACATCACCATTGTGGTGCAAATATCCTTTTACCTGCCTGTAGGTGGATACTTACAGGAAAGTTTGACACTGTATTGTATATGATTGTGATATTCACATGAAACATCCTTGAAACTTAGATTGGAGGAGAGGTATGTCCATCATATCATGAAAAGCATGAAACAAAACCTTTCACCCTCATTTAGGACCGCTAGAGGAATATGAACTCTCTGTAAATGGTAAAACTTGTTTGTAACCTAGTAATGGATCTCAAAAAATAAGCTGGAGTACTTGTGCTTTTATCTATCATCCCACACATGTAAAATGGATTAAGAACCAAATGAGAATAATTTATACACTCTCTAATACCATGTGAAGTGCCTAGTTTATATGAAGTAGTTCAAACAATGAGGAAACCTACATGGTATGGGAATGAGTAAGCAAAAAGAAGTAGTAAAATTCTTAGAATTGATTCATAAAGCACTACTAACCAATCTTATAACTCTTGTTATGAATTTGAATATGACAAGGAGTATTATTATCTTGTAAGAGCATTTGATTTGGTTCAACTTTTGCTATCTGTACTAAACGAATATTGGTTGACCTTTCCTAGCATGCAACAAAGAGTGATGGAGGAATTGAATGATTTTTGGACCTTTTTAGGAGTTTTAAAGTTGATCAAATGTAAAGGTGAGATTAGGGGAGTTGAAGGGACATTACAGAGTCTTCCACACATGCAACAACTACTGTAGAAGCCGTACAACTACTCAAACTCCTTTCTTTTAATTGTTTTCTTGATTCCAATGTAGTACCTGCAAGTTTTCAATTAGGACTGACATGACTGACAAAGAACTTTCATAGGGGATATTGAAAGGGACTTTAAAACACTTGTCTACTAGGGAAACCATACAAACCTTCATACATGACTCAAAAAGAGACCCCTAACATGACATAGACCTAAAGGTGAATATGATCAAGGTAGTGACATATTAATTGACCTTGATAAGACTATGGTACACCATATAAGACCCTATATAGGTTTTGAACTATATGGGGGTGGACTTATTTTGATTTTTGGTCAAAATTGTCAACATTCTTGATGATTTTCTAGGGGTTGCAAGCCAACTATGCCAAGACCAGTAGCCTATTCCCATCCATTAGGCTATGGAGTCACCTATGCACAAGTTAGACACTAAATTGCCTTTGAAAACACACCAAACAACAATAAAAGACACTAAACAAGACATAAAGCCACACACCTAAGAAAACACATGTGTTATTAAGAACACATAGAGAACACTCACACAACAAAAGTAAAACACACACCTACTCTAGTATTTAAAGGACTAACCTTCATCTCATCAATAATAGAGCTTTAAATGGATCCCATTCACAGGGATAGACAGCTCTTCCCCAATCATTCTTGCTAATTAGAAGGAGTTGCTTTGTTTGCACTTTATGATGATATATGGCTTGTATGTAATCATAAATGCATCATGTCTATAAATCAATCCTAACTCAGAGAAGATAAATCATACCATACACTTCCTATTGGGGAGACATTAGATAATAAAAAACATGACCAATATGGGGATCCACTAGACCCAATTAGGGGATATATTATCACAATACACAATTCTAGGGAGGGTTCCAAAGCCTCTAGTCAAACACAATCATGTCATAACCCTAAGGGAGTCTTATGTTTTGATATCTCACTAAACTAATAACAAGTAAAGTGAATCTAATTTAGTGCTCATTAAAGCTTATGGCACAAAGTGGGGGTTAGTAAACAAAACAAACATGCATAGGAGAATATTAATTAAGCTATGTATTAATAAAACCCTAATACATGGAAAAAGAAGAGTAATATTATTCGAAGCCAATACTTATGCTACTTCTATCTACTAAAGAGAGGAACAAAGTTAGAGAATACTTACTTGAATGATGAATCCATTGAGACTTAATCTCTCCCTTGGCCAAAGGGACTTCATAAGAGGTGGTTGTGGTTTTTAAGGATTAATAAGAAAGGACAAAGCATCCAAGACTTCTCCATAAGACTAGATTTTCCAAGTAGAAACCCTAAGCTAAAACTCTTCAAGTAGAATGGTGGAAGAGTAGATTGTAAATAAGCATAAGCGAATAATAACTCTTGATTGATTATGTAATAATGATGAAATGATCTTTTATATATAGGCTGATTTAACCTTAATCCCTTCTAAGAGTTTTGGTCAATAGGGTCGACCCAATCGACCTAGTACAATTAAGGATAAAATTTCACTAGGTCACGAGCTAGGTTGGCCAAGAGCTGACCTAGACCCTAAGTGAATTTCACCCAAAATTATATAGGGTCGACCCAATCAACCTAATACAACTGACTGTCAAAAGGGGTTTAAGGTGAGAAAAAGAGGGATGGAAAGCAGAAAAAGACTAGAGGAGTATGGAAAAAATTAGTAATAGCTTAGGGAATGGTTTAGGAGTTGGTTAGATTGGTAATAAGGAACAACAATCTTGTGAAGCACCAATGGTCTACCCACCCCTTTTCTAGTGTACCCCTTAGGGTGTGCACTCAGAGAGATTTAGTCTTGATGGGTTCTTGCAAGATAAAAAGCCCCTAAGAAATTTCTAAAATGTTGACTAAATTTGACCCTAGTTCAAATTTGGTCAAACCACCTTGCATATTCAAACTTGTCATATGGCATGTTAGGTTTTAATTAGTCACATGGTCATTAATGAGGTCATATAACATGTTTTAACATTATCATATTTGTCATCTTGTCTTAATATCTCTTTTACCACCTTTTGGTCATGTTAGAGTGAAATGTATTATTTTCAACTAAGGACAAATGTTTTAATAAGATATATAACATAACACATGTCATAAAAGTGTCAGAGGATAGTTTGAAACTAAAAAGGATACATGTTCAATGTATAAATAAGGAGATCATCTGTAAAAGTTAGTTTAAGATGCTTGTGTAAACTGATGTGACACATATGACAAATATGGAGGATTCATGGAAGTGTCTTTAGATTCACACATGTTAGTTTCATGTAAAAATAGATTAAATAGGTTCATAACTACCAAAAATCAGTCCCTATCTCTCATCACTCTCTTGGACAAGTCAAAATAGGCCAATGGTTTTCTGTTAGTATGGATAGGGTAAGAGGAGTTAGTCTGAGTGCAATCAGGGGATGTTATTATTCCTCATGGGCTCCCATTTCATGGCCATATTTTATAAAATGGTGGCTTATTTTCTATGAATAGTTAATAATATTGTTAGTGCCTTAAAACTATCTATACATCCCCAACACCTCGGTTTCCTCATTTATTTGCATTGGTCTAATTTTTCTAAGTGATGTATGTGGATTTTTAGAGTATTTTCATCCTTATCATGTTGATTTTATTTGGTTTGGCACATGTGGTCATGGAAGGTAAGTTTGAGCATCTCACTTTGTTATAAATAAACACTATCATGATATGCATATCAATGTTTTGAAATTATAGAGTTTCATCCTCTTGAGAATGGATTTAAGTCAAGGATAATATGTTTTTTTCAATCACTCATAGAATGTGATTAGTTTATCCATTGAAGGTTTAGTCTCAAGAGGATAATTGATGGAGTTTAAGGTCCAAGACACAAGCACAGTCAAGTAACCCCAAATAGACAGTCATCTACAAGACTATGTATAAGTTCTTAGACTGTGGGTTGATGTGAGATTTGAACTTAAAGTTAGAGCATTTGACAAGTTTTCAAGATTGGTTTGAAGGTATATAAGCCTTAAACATAGCCAATCACATTCAAGACCAATTCACGCAACTTATACATAAATAGGGTTCAAGAAAAGCTATAAATTAGAAGTCTTACCTTACTTTCTTTGAAAAATTTCCCTACCCCACACAATGTCATCTGTTGGTGGACATTTTTTAGGTCTAGGTAGGTCTAATCACTTTGCTCTTGAAGTTTAGACATAGTGGTCACACGTGATGAAAAGAAGGAGATTGTTTGGTTGAGAGAAGAAGAGGATGGAGTGGTTTCAAACTCAGACAATTTTTCACTGGAGATACTCAACGAACCATAGTGCCATAGTGCCAAAATGAATAGTGCAACTCATAATCAACTTCTAGTGCATTGATAGTATAGAGATAAGAGTATGGTCTCAAGATAGAGATAACCTCATTTAGGTTTGAGATTCTCAAATAAACTTAGAGGAAAACAAAATCATGAAGTAAAGTACTCAGGACATGCATCCACCTATAGGAAACTCTTGATTTCTCTAATGAATACCTACATTTTGGGCTCTCATCTCAGACTAGCCTAAGCTAATAAGAGATATAGTTTAAATGATAGGCAGGGGTATAGGATGGAAGGACCACATAATAAACCATTATTATAATGATAATACCATATTTATAAGATATTCTTAAAGGCAAGAAGATAGAGAAGGTTAGCAAACTAAGTTTTCAAACCTCAGACTCAGTCAACATAAAACCCTACACTTGCAGACAATCCTAAAAGCTAGTGTGAAGAGTTTGAAGTGTTAAGGCCTCTATGGTCATAACTAGGACTTGAAAATTTTTACAGAGTATAATCATGAATTTTTATCGACACACATGGTCTCAGTTGGTTTGTATAAATAGGGGAGGTGCCCTCTATTTTATCTTAGACCAGAGACACTGTAGCAGTTAGTAGAGTATGCAGACCTAATGCATGAAGGGTAAAGAGATGAATTTGGGAGACAATAATGATCATGGTAATATATATAGGTTTTAGTTGGATATGAGAAAGGTACATAAACACCTAAAATCACTAGAAACACTTATAGGTGGTCAAATACTCACATACATAGTCTAGGCCTATTAGGCCTAGAACTGAACACGAACCCTCATGGTGCATAAATCCATTAAATGGACCACATGATATTAATAACTAGTTTTAGGGCCTTAAATTTAGAGTGAAGGGTTGATAATACCTATTATTTTGTATAAAAATATCTCAAACTGGTCCTTTTGGCCTAAATCTATCTTAGGGGTACCTAGAATTCCTAGTAGGAATCGATAAGCCATTTTATTTCACCCACATCTATATGAAAAAAATACATGGGACATAAATTACTTAAGGGTAGTTGATGAGGTTCAAAAAATCAAACTTTTTTTAATTGGTTCAAAGGTTAAGTATCTAACCTTTATGAATCAATGTTAAGAACCTAAATGACCTAAAACCCTCATATGAATTCAATGTGAAAGACATGAAGAATTATGCATAAAAGAGCGGTCAATTGACCTAAAAAGTGTTTTGGAATTATTTTTCACTCTCTAAATCTCTTTTTCACCCAATTATTTTATATTATCACCAGTATGATAGGCCTAATTTAGTGTTTCTTATAGGATTTGAGTTGAATTATAGGTATAGAAGATAATGGATAGGTTAAATTTATTATGAGAGGTATGTAGGGATGCAATATAAATAATAAAACTCAATTCTTACCTTGGTCATGCCTCAAAACCTCTCTATTAGATTGGTCATATCAAAAAGTCTTGAATAGCATAATGAAAAGAAATGTGACTGCCTTAGTGTGAAAGTGAAAAGTGTGACATTGAGGTCCTTAAGGACTATTTGATAGACTAAAGGATAAAAAAGGTCTGAATGACTTATATAAAACCTCTAAAATTAATATCCTTGAGTTTTTGTAGGTCACTTAAGTGACAAATATGAGCATTGAGGCCTAGAGGGCTAGTGAGTAACTGCAAACAGTGAATGCCAAGTGGTGTAGGAGAGGCTATCAATTGAAAAGGCATATATGACTATCATAATCATGTTTCCACCTTCTTAAGTCAAAGAGTATGTGTTAAGTACTTCTATTAAATTTTTTAACAATCAAGTGGACTCGTCATCATTAAGGTAGTTTCAAAGAAAGACAATGAAGAGCTCTATGCCAACCTCAAGAAGGTGTTATGTTCTAGATGAACACTTGTATAAATGGACCTCATGACCTGTTCTCTAAATCTCTTTTATTAAATTATAAATATATTTCAAGCCTTGACACTTGGCCTTGTGATTTTCCAAATTCATTTCTTCTCTCTTCTCTTATGCTCTATATATGCAAGCCATTTTGGCATTGTAAAAAAATCCATAATTGGTATGGTGAAGCCCTACTAGTTTGACATCTTGATTTATATTTGAATAAAGTTTTGAAGTTTATTTTATATTTGAAACTCTTTCCTAAGTATGTCAATTAGTGTATTTTAATGACAAGTGATGATTGACTTATCCTTATTTTTATTCTACTCTTTTATGCATTGTGTGAGTAGTAGCATATCTTTTAACAGGTCACATGAAGTGCATGTGGATGTTAAGTGTGTTTTGAAGTGTGAGAGAGACTAGTAGTGTCTAATATTATACCTCATTTTCACCCACCTCTAGATATGAATAGGAATCTTCCTCCATGAGAAACACTTATGCTAGAAGAGCATTGAGTTGAGGTAAATTTTAGCAATCTTCTTTCTTAGTGCAGATGCAAGTGTGTTTTATGGACTTATCTTTGGTGTATCACCTTCATTAGTTTAGGTTTATTTATATTTCCTTCTTCCCTTTTCACCCTCAATAGTGATTAGTTTAGTGTAGTGTTTTAGCCTAAAATATAGATCAAGGGAGCTATCCCTTTAAAATCTAGAGATCTATCTCTTGTAATAGCTTGCCTATTTGCAGAGATAGTTCCCTGTTATCCAAAATTTGATAAGGTTTACTTGACTTCTCTAAGGTGTAAATTTTGGATAAAATAGGAAGGAGATCTTATTTTTTGATGGAGATGTGCTCTTTAGTCCATTTCATATTATTGATTATGGAAGCAACATAATCTGGATCTGTTGTGCTTGGTACTTAGTATCATGGAGGTTCACACCCAAATCATATTTGTATGTGTCAGAATGTTGTAAAAGCTATATAATGGAAATTATGGTTGGAGGAACACTGATCTGATTGACATAGTTATAACCATGGGTTTATCTAACCTTCTATTCTTTGAGATCCCTTATGGACATTATAACATGGACTGCAAGGTCTACCAGGAGCATATAGTTGGTAGTAAGATTGGGATAGTAGCTAGATGTGTAGAGTTAGGAAGTAGGATGGATAATCAAAACCACTAATGTTATTTTATATCTAGTAGTAATATGTAGGGAATCAAAGTGAACCAAAGATAAAAATACATCTAAAGGAGATTTGTTAATTTTAGGTGTTGTGTTATTTATCTTATGTATTATATTCTTTATGTATGTAATAATATTCAGCTCAATGGAATTCCACATAAGAAAAAAGTAACATGCTAGAGATATTATGAAATTTTGCATAAGAAAGTAATAAATATCATATGTCATTATTATCATGTTTGGAGAAAAAAAAAAATAATATAAGGATCTGAAATCTGAGTATGGGCTCTAGAAGACTAGAAACATAAACCCTAAAGGTATTTTAGGGTTAGGGGTGTTGCACTATTCAAAGTAAGTCAAGTTCACTAAATGATTTAACTTTAAAGGGAGTTATGTAATTTAAAATTATAGGTTATTAAAATAATGGAATAATAAATTAGGGAATAAATATATCAGTATCAACAGCCTCTAATTTGAATAATAATTGATTTTTTTGCTTAGCCTATAAATAACAATGAATTACAAGAGATGTACTTAGTTAGAAACTGACTGAGACAGACAAGTGACATGATAGAAACTAGTATAGGAGTTATGTAAGGTGTCATAAACAATAATCAAGATTCATAAACCCTCTTGTATAATAGCACAGTCCTTTGGATAGTAACACACTATGTTATTGTCTTATGTGTCATGCTAGTGTCCTTTGGTAGTAAAGAAAATGAGTTTCTAAGTGGACTTTCACTTGGTTCTAAAATATTTGTGCCTATGTGAATGAATGATGGTTCATTATTTATTCCCTTTTTTGACTTATTTCAATGTGAAACCCTATGCCTCCATATTTTTTAGGGTATTGGAGTGCAAGTAGAAAAATAGTGGCATTAGTAGGGTAGGCTAGATGTGGCCTCAACACCCCATGTGTTAAGCATTGCCTACATACCAATACCTTGAAAGGGGCTCAATCCCAATGTAGTTATCCTAGTCTAAGTGTTGGTGCAATTGAAATTAAATTGTAGTATGAGTGATGGTTTGAGTGCTTTTAGTGTGACTTGAGATTGTAAATTTGATTAATATGATCTCTAGGATGTTATATATGGGTGTATGTAGAAGTAGGAAAAAATAGGGAATAAGGACCTTGATTTGTATAACTTTTTCTAAGTTTGTTTATGAGTATTTGCATATGATTTCCATTTAGGAGATAGATGAATGAAAGTGGTCTATATATAGCATTATAGTGCTTTTCAATATGTGAAATATCTCTAGGTTGACCCTAAGTTGCTTTGAAGAATGGAAAGATATACATTGGGAGAGTAAAGATAAAAGGAGACATTATCATTGTCCTTTGCTCCATAGTGCAATGTAATATAGTCCAAAATATCATGTTAATGTATAGGTGTCAAGAACGGGGGGAAAAATAGGCTTGGTGATTAGGGGGTAGCTTAGTGTTGCCTTTAGTATATCTGGGAATCGGTTGGGCTTGCAAAAAATATAGGAAAATAATAAAGAGTGGCCCTAAGATAGGTCTAAGGATAAGCTAAGGATAAGGTGGTCTCAAGTGATACTTATTTCACTAAAATAACATTTTAAATGAATACACCTTGAGATAATTAGTCACATAATTAAATTAATTGAATTAAGTGACACATCATTGGTTACTATTTTTAAGTTCCATTTTTGTAGACCTAGCCAATCTTCTAGCATATCCATGTCTATAACCTTATTCATTTCTCCACACGTATCAAATCCATAATTATTTAGGATTTTTATCTTGGTAATCTACATGGATGAAATATTTTATCTTTGTCTTGTGATAAGTAACCTTCACTCATGCATGTGCATAAGGAAAAACTTAACTAGTGTTTATAGTTTTATGAAATATGATATCTCACCAATGTGTAAAAATCATGTAGGTTTCAAGTAATCTTACACATTAACATTTCCTCTATTTTCCTTTCAAATACTTCTTAATAATGTCATATATTCTTCTTCCTATGGTTAAAATCCTCAACCACAAAAGTTCTTAATAAATTCACCAAAATATCTTTATCACACCTTTTGTATATGACATCAATATTATGGTAAACAAAATTTTCTTTGTATTCTTCTTTGTTGGTCATGGTCCTTCTACAGGTCTTTGTACCTCCATATATTTTAGCTTTTCATAATTATTAGTGGCCATTTCCTCAATATTCCTTTATTTTCTAATGAATGTGGGTTTTTATTCTTCCACATGAACTTATTACTTTACTTGAAACTTTTTTCCCATTTCAAATCCTCACATTTTCATCCCTCAAATCCATATTGAACTTTTAGTCTTTTTTTAGTTAAAACCTCTCACCACCAATACAACAATCCACTAGTATTTCATAATTAATATTTCACAATACATCTCTATTGTGTAGATCACAACCTACAATGAATTCACCAATTAATTCCCTTCCCTAAATTTTTTTAATATACAATATATGAATGACATAGATTCTCCCACACTCAATGATTATTATTTTTTAATTCTCCCACACTCAGTGGTGTTTCTCACTAGACACATATTATAACACCTTATATCTTGCTTAAATTATTTTAAATCGTAACTAATTCACCTTTCCCCTATTATAATCCTCTTGTGAATATGCATTCACCTACACAATTCATTTGTTTATGTGTGCCATCATCTCTCCATTTTGATGTTCTCATTCCCTTTATACACCTTTCTCAAGTAATGTTACCTCACATATACAAATCCTATTAACATGATCCCATAATTTTTTCATCACTCCTTCCATACACTTCCCTATGAGAAATCATACATGTCTCGTTACTTGTTTCATTTTTTTTTTGTGTGTCACTTGACACAATCAATCTAATCTAAGTCTTCTGATATTTTTTCCCATCTCATCCAATTATTCACATTATTCTATTTATGCTATTATTTCTCCATCATTTTTATTTTCAAATTAATTTTCCATAATTTTATTTTCTTCTAAAAAATATACATTAAGTCTTCTAGCATATTTTCTCCATCTTTGTAGTATTTTAAATACCATTTCACATTTATCTTATCAATCCAATGTATAATATTTTTCTCGTATTCATTACTTTGTATGATTTTTATGATACCACACTATATAATGGAATAAAATATGTGTTTTTACCACACATTACAGCACCATCCCTCCTATAAATACTTAGACATCTACCATAAAGACCTTTGTAGATCCCTTACTTGACTTTCCCTATTGGATAATATAGCTTTCACTTATTAACATACAAAAATAACATTTTAATGAAAATAAACAAGAATAAATAAATGATTTTATGTTTCAATTCTATCAATGCATATATATTATTTATGTATTCCCTTGTTGGTGTAATGGGGTCCTTAAAATCTAATATCCTTCAATAGTCTTACTTTGACTTACAAGTTTGTAGCCTTCTCTTTTAGGTTTGTTCATTATTTTTTCACTATAATGAAAAAATAAAACTTGTGTAATCATAAAAATTTATTAAAAAATTCATTATACCAACTCACCATATCCATTTAGATATTTATCTAACCTTAAAATTACATGAAAACATAAAATAGGGGTTTCTAGGCCTAGAAATTAGGCTTACAAATTGTGTTTTTGAGATAAATTTATTTTGATGTCAAATAAATTTTAAATTTTTTTTAAAACATCACAAAAAATCTACTCTATTTCCATACAAAATTTTAAGTCATTTGGATTATTCGTTTAGGAGATAAAGTGATTTTTTGTGTTAAAATCATAGTTTTTTAGGTTTCTAAAATCTGTAGGTCTAAATTTTATCTATATATTTATATAAAATACTTTATTTACTTTTAAATTTCCTTTTTATGGATAATAAACACCCAATTAAACTTCATACAAAGTTACATGGCATTTTGATTAGTACTTTAGGAGATATAATGGTTTTTGTCTTCTTAAACCCTTCTAAAGCCCTCATTTATAGGCATGCTAACTATATTTTGACTATAAATACTTGTAAATATCATAAAAACAATTTAAAATAGTTTAAAAACCTAATCAACATTTTTTTAAACCATAATAAAAAGTTATAGACAATTTTCACAGTTCAATCTCAAGATATAAAACATTTTGTGTCTCAAACCCTAACAGGCCTACAACAAGGCTGACAGCACTCAAAAATGCATAATTTGAATTTGGTGAACTATTTATCAAATATAAAAACTGGATATGTTCTACCCTTCCATTACACTTCCCTATGTATTACTTAAATTCCTATAGAAATCATTCAAAGTATTAAAAAGTTAATTTTTTCTTGGTTATAGATGCACTTTTTGGGCTGTATCACTTATAATAGTGTTTTCAGGCCTTGAAACATAAGCACCATCAAAATGAGTGAAAAAAATATTGAATAAAATAAAAAAAACATTAATTTAAATTTTTTTAAACACGAAAATTAATAACTGATCACAATCAAGTCTCTTTATTCATACATGCTTAAAACTGGTATTTAGAATTATGTAGACTATCTCCACACACACCAACAACAACAACACCTACTTGAGATTTCATATTTGTATTAATACATTATTAACCTCAATTTCTGATGTTTCAAGGTTTATAATTTTTTTATTATAGGTCTAATATTAGTCTATTCTTATTTTATGCAATAAATATCTCTCAATGACTTTAAGACTCATCCAAAATATACTTTTACCTTGATTGGGTTTATGACAAGTTTAGAATAATTTGATGGTTAAGGGACATATAATACATGTTTTTATATCCTAATTATCCCTTAAAAAATTAATAAGACTTTTAAAATACATCAAAACCTTCAAAAATATTAATAACAAATTCAAAATTTTAAATTTCTAGTTTTGGCAATTTACCTAAGAACACCACCAAAAGACCTAGAAATGATAAGTGAAGCTTGGACAAGGAATATTATTAACCATTCATGAATTTATAATAATAATCTCAACAAAAATTTAATATAATAACAAAAATATACTTCTATACAGATGTACTTACATTAGATTCCCTAACTTTAAAAGTTTCATGAGCTCATACTCATGAGATCTTGGTCTCGCTATTGCAAATGAATGTTTTCTTCACTTTTATTCTCATATAGATGTACATGTTCAAATGAAAAAAAATTGTGCTTATTATTTGATATCTTATTAATTATTATACTTGCACATGAAATAAACATGTTAAGAGAATCAATCATTGCCTCATGCCTTTGAGTCATCTCCAAAACTTTTCCACATTTAGCATGTTATTCCTACTTTCCATTCACATTATGGATTATAAGATGTCAATTCTCAATTATATTTATTTTTATTACCTATTTAATATTATTCTTATGTCCTACCACTTTTTAATCATTTATATGTACTTTTACATCTATTATTTTCTCTAACTCCTCCATGGAAACATGTACATGGTTTTCATTTGTCAAAGATGATTCAATTGTAAACTCAACCTTCTCTTTACATGATGTCTTCACCTCATCTATATTTATATTTTCAATAATATTTCATGATTTATCCTCAATAAAAGTCTCTTTTTGTTCACTTTATTGCATAACCACATTTATATCCTTTGTTTCCATCATGAAAATGTGCATTTGATCTTGCTTATTCTCTTTACTTGTATGTACTTCTTTTTGGTTGCTTTCTAGGTGACTATCCTCTTGACTACTTTCATGACTTCCATATTATTTTAATATGGTATGATCAAATATATTTTATTCCTCTTTTCTATTTTTAAATTTTTTTTAGGTTCTTCACATGAAAACCTCACTCCCTTGTTGTCTTCCAAGACAACATTCTTCTTTTCATTCACCTGTTACTCTTCATTCCTATTGTTGTCTTCCAAAACTTGTTGGAACTTCTCATATGATAAGTGTTTACTACTATTGTATTCTATGACAATATTCTCATTTTTTATATTATCAATAAATTCATCATTATCCTTTTCTTCCTTTACCTATTGCAAAAAAAAAAAGTTATCAACAACATTTTTAGCATTGTTTTCTACTAATGTGTTTTCCTCCTTCAATGGTGTCAATATATGTGTCATGCCATCTTTTTATAATGTATATTCATATATATTTTCATTTGACATAGTTTTCATATAAAAATTCCATGGTATACCAATCAAAACATGATAAACATCTATATTAGAATATCACAAATGATTTCATCCCTATAACTACCAATTTGAAATTCAACTTTGCACTGCTCTTTGACTAATACCAATTGTCTTGTTTGAAGCCAAGTCACTTTTTATTGCATAGTATGTACTAATATTTCAAATTATAAATTTTAAAACATGTATGAAAAACCATTTTTCCAATATTATTACCATCAATAACAAGATTACAACATTTACCTCTTGATTTTTATCTTGTTATGGATAAAGTATTCTTTGCCATTCCTTCACTGTCTCTTACATCATCTGCTACAACCCATAATGTTTGATAAATTTCAATTTATTTCAAACATAAATTAAAACTTATCATCAATGATGTTAATACTGGTTTTCATCTCTGACTTTCACTACCTCTTTCTCTGAGTGCCATCCTTGTGCTTTTCTCTACAAACTTATGTTCCACAACTTGCTACCTTCTTTGTAGGTCACTTTATAAAAACCAAATTATTATACTCATGTTTATTACAATATATGATACCATTATGGTGTAAGGGGGTACTTAAGATCTTATATCCTTCAATAGTTTGACTTTGACTTACATGCTTGTAGCCTTCTCTTCTAGGTCTATTTTTTATTTTTTCCCTATAATGGACAAATAAAACTTTGGTAATCATAAAAATGTATTAACACATTAATTTATATGTTATACCAACTAATAATATCCATTTATATTTTTATCCAACCTTAAAATTGTAAGAAAACACAAAATAGGGGTTTCTAGGCCTTGGAATTAGGATTCTAGACTATGTTTTTAAGATAAATTTCTTTGAAGATATATAATCACTTAAAAAATATTTTTAATACATAAATATATATATATATATATATATATACCTCCATACAAAATTTTAAGTATTGTATCATTCGTTTAGGATATAAAGTGGTTTTAGTGTGCTAAACTCAAACTTTAGTAGGTTTCTAAAATCTGTAAGTTTGATTTTTATCTATATATTTATCTAAATTAATTTATTAACCTTTAAATAAAATTTTAAAGGTCATAAAAATCACATTCAACATTATTATAAATTTTAATGTCATTTGGATCAGTACTTTAGGATATATAATAGCTTTTATCTTCTTAAACCCTTATAAAACCCTCACAAGCATATTTACTATAACTCTTTCTAAAAATAATTAAAATACATTAAACCAATTTTAAAACCTCATAAATACTTTAAAAAAATTATATAAAGTTATATATAATTTTCATAGTTCAATCTCAAGATATAAAGCATTTTGTGTCTCAAACCCTAGCAGGCCTGCACCAAGGCCGAGAACACTCAAAAATGCATAATTTGAGTTTGGTGAACTATTTATCAAATATAACACCTTTATATGGTCTTACCTACATTATAATTCATTTTTTATTATTTAAAGTCCTTTAAAAATCCTTAAAACTATTAAAAATGCAATTTTTCTTGGTTGTAGGTGCACTTTTAGGACTATATCACTTAAAATAGTGTTTTTAGACCTTGAAACTTAAGAACCATCAAAAGAAGTAAAAAAAAGATTGGAGAGAATTAAAAAAAATTGAATTAAATATTAAATTTAATAAATTATCATAATCAAGTCTCTTTATTCATATATGCTTGAAAACTAACATTTAGAATTTTGTAAACTATCTCCACCCACACTAACAACAACAAAAAATCTAGATTACCTCTTTGTATTCATAAATTATTAGCCTCCCCTTTAATGGTTCAATATTTATCACTTTTTTACTGGAGGTTTAATCTTAGTCTATTCTTATTTTATGCAACAAATATCTCTTAATAACTTTAAGACTCATCCAAAACATATTTAATTTGACTTTCTCCTATGTTACTTTCACCTTGATTGGATTTATGACAAGTTTAGACTGGGTTTATGGTTAAGGTACATTTAATACATGTGTTTATATCCTAAATATCCCTTAACAAAATATCAATACTTTCATAATACATCAAAACCTTCAAAACTATTAATAAGAAATTCAAGTTTTTAAATTTCTAGTTTTGGCGAGAAACGTAAGGACACCACCAAAAGACATTGAAATGACAAGTGAAGCATGAATAAGGATTTTTATTAATATTTCATTACCTTATAAGACTAATCTCAACCAAAATTTACTAAAATTCACAAAAAAAGACTTCTATAGATATGTACCTACATCACTTGTGCATAACTAAAAGTACGTTTTGAGCCTATTTTCTTCCTCCTTCCTTTGGAATAGTTATTAGGGGTGATATATATGTTTATTTTTGTATCCTTTTGAGTGATAAATTTAACATTATCTATTTTTTATTTTTTAACTTGTGTTTTATTTTCATTACTCCCTACACATTTTACCCTCTCCATTGAGGTTTATTTATTTTTCACATTCTTGGACCTAGTTACTTGTTTTACAACTTTGTCCATAAAACATTTTTGGTAACTATTTTAATTTGGAATTGATGTTTCAAAATTATATTTTATTTTGTATTCATTCTTCTTATGAACTTTCACTATGTGTTTTTGTGTGCTTTCCTTTGCCTCTTCACCCTTCTTCACTTGTGCCTACTTTACTAGTTCACTTTTATTCACTTGAGGTATTCTTATCATATTTTTTATCATGTAAGGAACCAATATTTTACCCATATTTGGTTCCATTTGAGCCTTTTTATTTACTATGCTTCTTTGTATCATTTCAATTCTCACAATAGATAGATCTTTGCTTCCCATGTATGTGTAATTTACTCCCATGATTTTATATGTAGTTTGAACTAGGTAGTAACATACTTAAATGGTATTGTTTGATGATCATTAATCACCATTATAATTATTTTAAAAATTTATTAGATTTATTCTTATTAATTATATAATGAAATTGAATATATTATTATTTACTTCCTCTTATTCTACTCCTCAAACATAATATGAACTATTATCATTAGTTATGATGATTAAGAATCTTTTCTCCATATTCTCCAAACTCATATATCACTAATTAAGTTTCACATATTATTTATTATCATAGTACCATGGTCTTACAAGAAACATATGAGAGTTTTCATCTTCATCAATATCAATAACTATGGAATTCATTGAGAACACAACTCCCATAATATCTAACTATGCATTGCGTAAGACACCAATTGGTTTTGAATTTATTTTTTAGAAATGAAAAACACAATGGATAAGGGTTTCAATGATGGATTTCACATATTATTCCATGTATCCTTATTCAAAATCTTCACTTTAACACCCATATTAATCATGATGTTTTTCATTTGCTAGTCATTGATCTTAGCATCAATGATCAACTCCTAATCATAAAGTCTTTTTCTCATTACATGCATTTTTCTCTATCTTCCTTGTACAAATTCTTTCTCTTCATCTATAATACTTTATTAAATCCAAATATTATATATATATATATATATATATACATACATGACTTGTTATATCTTTCAAAGTTATTAAATATATGAAATATCCTTTATTTCTTAAGTTTCATGTCCTCTCCTCAATATTTCATTTACCTTATCTCTCATCTCACATGTGATATCAACTTCTACTTGTAAGATATTTATTATTTTTTAAAATTAATTTACTATCATATTTTATATGAGTGCATTTGGATAGTTAGATTTTGTCACTTATTGTGATGTCCACTTTGGACCTTGTTATTTCATTATTTTGGCCCAACTCTTCTATTGGTTTTTTATTTTGTCCTTTCATGTATCTTTTAATGTTTGATATTTCTGTAATATTTTTTAAGATAAAATGTGTAATATTTAGTCTTGCATTTGCCTATACAATGTGCACAAGTTAAGAACCTTAAACAATCTCTCTAGTAGTGGCCCACTCCCCAAATCTAAAATAACTTACTTGGGCATATTTTCCATTATGTCCACCTCTTATTAATTCATAACATCTTCCAAGAATATACCCCATTTATTTATTTTTATAACCCATTATTTGGTTTTATTAAATTAACCATGATTTTGATGTCTTGGTACATTGGTGGATTTATTTAGCCCCATCTCTTTTGATTCATGAATTTCATCAATGATCCTATAATTTTAGTATCATCCAAATTAGAATTCCATATCTTATAATAGCTAGTGATGTTTATCTATTTCACAGGATATAATAATAAATATGTATACATTTTGTGATATATGTTTAACCTAAAATTCTCTAAATTGGGGTTATTTAGGGTTAAAAGGGATAGAGATAGTTTAAGGTACAAGGGTGCTAAATTATCTTTATATCAATCCAATTAGATATTAAACTTAGATATAACATATGTTGAATTCATTAAACTGAGATCAACTAAAAATAGTAAGTATAACTATGCTAGATATGAAAATGATAAAGTAATGTACTTTTTGATTCTAATATTAACATGGTTCTATATTTGGAACATGTAAGAAGCATACTAGAAGAATATTCTAGAAAAATCACCAAATTCTAGATTAAGTGCCCCTAGAGTTGTGGACACTAGCATTAGCCTTGGATGGTTGTATCGACACTACTGTCTAAACCTGATGTAGGATTATTATATAGTAGAAAAGGATGCAACCACATGGATGATTATAAGTTTGTATTCATCTTCACTTTAGTGCATTTAGATCTAGATCATGGACTGTTAATCCTCATGTAATTACAAAACTCTAGTTCTTCATCTTCATGGTAACCTTGAGAAAAAATTGGTTAGTGGGCATAGATGTTGAACTAACCTTAAATACCCCTCTATTAATGAGCATTGCCTATATAGATAATACTCCAAAGAGGGCCTCAGACTGATGTAGTTCTCCCTTCCATATTGGCTCGTGTGTGAATCATTTAATATGTGGAAAGTAAGTATAACAATGACATAGCTTGTAACTTGGTAAATATAACTCTTGGGGTACTCCCTTAGTACTTAAAACTTGTAGATATGTTGTCCTTATGTCTGATATGGAAATAAGAGAAAATAGGTAAGTTTTACTTAAATAAATGCTTGATAAAATGCTTTTGATAATTTTTCTTGGTATCAGTTGGTATTTTCTTGGTGAAGAATGAATGAGGGTTGATCTTGTTTTTATATCAATCCCTTTGGATAAGTAACTCACATTAAAGTAATTAGGTCAACCATTAGGATAAATTTCATTTAAAATGGATGACTTTAGGGTACTATAAACTTGAATTAGAGAAAAATACCTGTATCGATGTAGATGTCTACCTGGGATGTTAGTATCCAAGGGAAAAGAAAGTAAGTACAGACTTAGAACTTGTAGAGGTGGAAGATAAATAGGTTTTAAGTATTTTGGATAAGATATAAGTTTTGGGTCTATTGATGATCAACTACCCCATATTTTTAGAATGGGGATCCTCCTTTCTTAATTTTTCAAAATGCTTAAGAGGCCCGAATCATTTCACTATATATAAATTTGGTTTTATTTACCAATGCTTGTGCTTTTATAGTTACTAATTAATTGTTCATCTTACAATTTATATTAATGCTTAGGAATTTTCAAATTTATTGCAAGTCTTCCCCAAAGTTTTATTCAATAATGAATCATTAACTGTTGACACTTTAAAAAAGTGCAAATAATCCTTCACTAAGGATGTTCTACCTGGTTCTCTAGTTGACATGATTACAACAAGATTCACCTGATCTTATTGGATTAACCTTATATTTTATTTAAAGTATATATCTATAGAGTTTTGTTTTAAACTTTATTAAGATGGGCATTTGACATTTTTGAAAGTCTAAATTAGCTCATCTTGATGGATGTCAAAAATAAAGTAGTAGTTTGTGATGCCATAGGATGTCAAGGTAAAGATTGACTTAAGAGGATAGGTGTCTAACTCATCAGGCTCTATAATGCCTTCAAGATCTATCACACCCCATACATGACACTTGGAGTAAATCTACCAATTTTGTAAATTATGTGGTGCCATTTGGGGAGCTCATGAGAAGGCTAGTCATTTGTATTCAAATCCAAGGTTACATGTCAAGATCTTAACCCCCATGAGCAAGCCCAATAAATTTAAGATGCCATGCATCCCCTATGCATCCAACTACAATCCAGAAGCCTATGAGATGACACCACATGTCTCAAATATGACCAGTTTGATCTGATCATCCATCTAAAGTAATGCACGTCCCTTTTGGACTCATCCAGATTGATACATGTTCACACCACATTGCATCAATCTAGAGCTTATGATAGATCATAAGGTAGACACATGGTTGCACCTAAGCCATCTAATCTAATTTGATGATGTATAGTTGTTTGAGGCTCCTTATAAGAGTAAAACTTGGTAGAATAAATAACGAAGGCTCCCAAAAGTGATGTATGTCCACATTGGACCCATGTGATGATGCCACATGTCATTTATATAAGGTTACATCCTGAGATCAACCAAATCCCCTTTGAGAGTGACAAATATCTACCTTAGACCCATGTGATGATGCCACATGTAATTCCCAAAAAGTTGCATTTTGAGATCCTCCAGATCATCTCTAAGAGAGCCACACATATCCATGCAAGCCACACAATTAATGTCAAGTTTTTGATAGTTGTTTGAGATCCCTCTAAAGAAGACACTTGGTAAATAAAAGCCCCGATTGCCCATGAAAACAATGCATGGCACTCTCAAAACTAATCAAAATTAAAAGGTCATCTGATATCTCACCACAAATCAAAATATTCCATGTGTTAGGGTAAAAATAAGTTATCACACTAAGAAGTATTCCAAAATCCTATGAGCAATCAAAAGGTGCCACGTGTTTAAATTTAAGCCAACTAAGTAGCCTAGTCACATCCAAGCCTTGCAAGCACCCAGATGGATATGAGGTGTCATGAAACATGTCGAAAGGTGGTAATATCTATCTTTAAATCTAAAATTTATGGTAAATCAAAGGAAAATCAATTCTAATTTTGAATTTTGAAAGCAATTAAATGCCAAAATCAATAGTTTGAAGTGCTTCAAATACAAAGTTGATGAGCTTTCCATTAATATAGCATGAGCTAGAATTACAATAAATGTTGCATTAATCAAACCAATATTTCAAAAGGATACTCAAATCAGATATTATTACCTACATTTTCATTTGAATCTCTATGCATTTACTCTTTCCCTACTATTTGTGCCTTTAGTACGATAAAGCTTGAGCTACTCATGAATTGCACCTTGACTGCCATTTTTGGAGCTTGAAAGCTATAGAGAGATATATAATAACATTGGTTACTACCTAAGATACTATAAAAATGACACAATAAATTCCCTCTAACCTAGGTAAGAGAATTTCTCTTATAAATGATGACTTCTTATTCCAATATGGTAATTATGTTGTGTTTAAAGACATAAAATTTATCCTCGAGGCCATAAACTTAGGGAATATGCATTATAAAAGTATATACTTCAATGTTTAAGTATATAAATATGTTGATGAGGTCAAGATAATTCCTCACATAATCCAATTAACTTTAGACCTCCTTTCAATCCAAGCTACCAATCTTCACAAGGTTGGAGTGAAGCCAAAGGTCATGCCTTGTGTAGACCTAGTTTATGGCATCTTCAAGAGGATGAGATATGAGGATGGGTTACCCAAATCCATGAACCAAGGGATCAAAATTAATTTCATCATAGGGACCAACTTTGAAAAGTAATATGACCTACCTTTGTCATAGGTAGACTACAACCAAAACATCATTGACAATTGGTACGAAGCACACAAACTAGAGATAGTCTTGACTTTATAGGTAACTGACCCAACTAGGGTTGTCTTTATGGATGACCTAGGGAACATACCTATTCATCATTTTATGAAGGGATTCAGGATTGTCCTCACCCTCCTTAATAGGATATATGGTAATGTACACATCAAGTATGAAGACATAAAAACCATCCCATTATTGCAGATAATCTTAGAGGATTAGTAGATTCCCTCACTTAGAGACATCATTAACAACAATCTAGTGTATGAAATTAATAATACTTTTAATAATGGTGCTCTATTATTCATGATGAGTTACCTAATAGATTCCATCTATGCAACTACCCATCTAGGTCAAAACTCATGGTCCCTTATGTGAGATAAAGTCGTGCCCTAACTATTCTCTGTAATACATATCCACCACTTCTAACACAACATTAAGGTGATTATAAAATACTAATACGCAGTGGTGTACATATCACTAAATGTGAGATGTTGAGGGTTCCCCCAGAGGTTTGAAAAACATTGAAGGATATGGGAAGATATTAGATGTACCCAGATTTCATAGTCATCTAGATGGAAGGAGTAATGGTAGCTCCCTTTAGGATGCCAAGATATGTGCCAATGAAATTGGTAGAGGAAGAGATGGCCTATCAACTTCTCCATATATTTGATGGCATATTCAAGAGAAAGAAAATATAGTCTCCCATAAGAATCTGTATAAGCTAGGGAGGACTAATACTACAAGATGTTAAGACATTATAGTGGCTACAAGGCATAGGGAATCATACCTATCACTTAAAGATGATTTTAGGGCATGGGACCCCAATAATGTCATTACAAATAACCTCTTAAAATTAAATAAGGATGTGACATTGGAATATAAGAATTAAGAAGAGGTGCATGATGAAGGAATGAGCAGGAGATACACAGGATCCATAGGATCAATCCAAGAGAGAGAACCCACAACAAATAACCTGCAAATATTTCCAGAGAATAAATAAATTTGTCACACCTAAAAAATAGGTGATAATCCACAAATTTATCTGTATATTCTCAATAATCTCTTGTTAATTTCTCATATAATGCAAAGTATTTATAATACAAATAGTTTGTTTCATGTTTAACAAACTATTTGTAATGATTACAAAATAGAGAAAACAAACTATTTGTTTTCTCATACTACGAACAAATATATTGTTGAGAAATTCTCAACAATAAAATAAATTAATCGAGGTAAATAAATTTTACCCTCGGTAATAAATAACTTGCCCTATTAACCCTAGGTAAGCTTAAATATGCATTATTCCAACACCCTCCCTTAAGCAAAACATAGGGAGAATGACAAACAAGGATGGGTCCCGGCTACTAGGCCTGATAAGGTACCCATGTACAAACCAATCAAAATATATGAAAAATAAAGGAAGGAAGGACTTAATGGGAAATCCCCCCCAAGGACAACTTCCTTCACCCCAAGCATCACTCGCAACTAAAGATAACGAGGAGAAGCCAAAGGTTTAGTGAAGATGTCTGCAATCTACTCAGCTGTAGGCACAAACTCCAAAGAAAGAACTCCATCCTAAATAATATGTAAAATGAAGTGCATGTGAATCTCAATGTGTTTTGTTTGCTGATACTCAATAGGATTGCGTGAAATAGCAATCGCACTTTGGTTATCACACCAAAGAGTAGTAAGACCCTACTGTGTGAAGCCAAACTCTCCAAGCAACTGTCGAAGCCAAAGTATCTCCTGACTAGCTTTGACAGCACCTCGATACTTAGCCTCAGTAGAGGACAATGCAATAGCAGTCTGATTTTTGCATGCCCAAGCAACTGGACTTGAACCAAGTGTGAAAGCAAATCCACAAGTGGACTTGCGAGTGTCAACATCACCAGCCCAATCAGAGTCAGTGTATCCAACAAGCTGTGTAGAACTCTGTGGTGTGTAATGTATACCAAAGTGAGTGGTGCCCCAAATGTAGTGCAAAATACGCTTGGCTACTTGCCAATGACTCTCATGAGGCTCATGTGAGAACTGAGAGACAAGGTTCACAGCAAATGTGATGTCAGGATGGGTATGAGTCAGGTATAAAAGACTACCTACAAGTTGCCGATACAAAGTGGAATCAACAAGAGGAGTCATACAAGTGGCAGACAACACAATACCTGACTGATATGGAGTGGGTGTAGGCTTACAATCAACCATCCCAAATCGATGAAGAAGATCTATTGCATACTTCTGCTATCCAATAGAAATGCCCTCAGAAGACTGAAAAACTTGAAGACCAAGAAAATAATGTAGAAGTCCCAGATCTGTCATATCAAACCTATCTGCCAACTTGTCCTTGATGTCATGTATCAAGGAATCTGAACTACCAGTGAGGATGAGGTCATCAACATACAAAACCAAAATGATAAGCTCCTCACTTTGCTTTAGGATGTATACATTGTGATCTGATTCACAACGAATAAAATCAGAACTTAAAAGAAAACTATCCATCTTCTCATACCAAGCTCTAGGAGCTTGTTTGAGGCCATAAAGAGAATGACGGAGTCTACAAACCAATGATGAGTCCTGCACAAATCTTGGAGGCTGCTCCATATAGATCTCCTCATGGAGATCACCATGCAAGAAAGCACTCTTCACATCCATCTGAAAAATAGACCAAGAATGTGAAGCAGCAAGAGAGAGTACAAGCCGAATAGAATCCATCTTAGCTACAGGGGCAAAGGTCTCAGAGTAATCAACCCCTTCAACCTATGAAAAACCCTTAGCTACTAATCTAGATTTGTACTTATCTACTGATCCATCTGCAGCATATTTGGTCCTATAGACCCATTTACATTTTAAAAGTTTTCTTCCCTTAGGAAGAGGGACAAGATCCCAAGTATCATTCTTCATCAATGAAGAATACTCATCATACATAGCAACATCCCACTCGGGTATACCATTAGCCTCAAAAAACAACACTGGATCATTTGTGCAAGCTTGTCCCAAAAGAGCAACACCAGATGTCTATGAGCGAGTGCGACGAGAATCAGATGGATCACCAACAAAAGAACCAGCTGCTTGTAGAGTGCTCTTTGCCCACATAGGCAAAGGTGGTGAAGAAGATGGTTGTGGTGGCTGAATAAGTGCAACATCATCATCATCAACAATAGAAAGCAAATCCTCACTATCCTTAGTAGAAGAAGGAGGGGGAGAAGAAGAACTAGATGTACACTCCTGTGGAGTGGGTAACTGATCAACCTGAACATCTCGTCAAAAAAACACATCATGTGTGACAGGATCAAAAAGACGGTAGGCTTTTACATCTTCACAATAACCAACAAAAATGAGTGGTTGGCTTTTCTTCTCCAATGCTTTACATTTGTCATCAGGAATGAATGCCCATGCTTGACTCCCAAAGATGCGAAAATCTGAAATATCAGGCTTGATCCCAGACCAAGCTTCTTCTGGTGTCATATTTTGCATAGCTTTATGAGGTATACAGTTTTGAATGTAGTTTGCACAATTTACAGCTTCAGCCCAATATTGTGGACCCAAATTTTTAGAGTGAATCATACAATTAGCCATCTCTTACAATGTTCGATTCTTCCTCTCTGCTACACCATTTTGTTGAGGAGTGTGTGGTACAGTGAACTGATGTTGTATCCCATGCTCAATACAAAAATCATAGAAAGCATTACTATCATATTCCCCCCCATTGTCAGTGCGTATCTTCTTAAGAGGAGAGATGATTATTTTTCAACAAAGGCTTTGAAAGCCTTAAAAGTTTCAAAAACTTCACTTTTCAACTTGAGAAAATATACCCAAGTTTTACGAGTGAAATCATCAATGAATGTGAGTGCATATTTAGCCCCTAAAAAAGAATGAGTTGGAAAAGTCATCAAATCACTATGAACCAACCCTAAGGGTGCATTTGCACGTGTGGCCTTACCAACTGTAAATGGATCCTGGTGTTGTTTACCAACTAGACAACCAGGACATACCCCATCAATACATGAGACCTTAGGAAGGCCTTTTACAAGATGTTTTGTACTCATTTGTTGCATATATCCATAACTCAAATGTCCCAATCTCTCATGCCACAATTTGCTGAGATTATTACCATGTGCTATAAGTGAAGAACCAAAAGACATAAAAGACTCAAACTTATCAAAAGTATAGAGTCTTGCAGTATGGTCTACTGTACCTGTAGCAACTATCTCACTAGGATCATTACATCTTCTTATTACAACATCATGTGAAGTAAACTCCACAGTTTTACCAGTACCATAATTACATATTTGATATACAGAGAGAAGATTAGAAGAGATTTGGGGTACAAGTAATACATTGTTAAAACATCCATCCTGTTTATCAACAGTACCTGATCCCAAAACTTCAATCTGTGAGGAGTTACCCATAACAATATGTGATGTACTAAAATCTGTAAGAGAAGACAATAGATCTTTAGAATGTGTGAGATGGTGAGAAGCACTTGAGTCAAAAATCCATTGATCTTGACATGAAGATATAGCCCTGGCTGAAAGTGCTTTCCCTTTTCCTATAGAAGTAGAAGGAGATGGAGACGGAATAGAAATTTTGTGTTGTCTGACTGCTGCCTCTAATGCTTCCATCTTCTTAAAACATCTACTTTCATCATGATTAGGACCACCACAAAAATTACATGGACCAAATGTTTTCTTCTTTTGCTTAAAGGACTTTTTGGTCTTAGTAGATTTAGAATGATGAGGTGATTGGGTGGTGGACTCTGGAGGGTTATTTGAAGGTGCTTGCTTTTTAGACTTAGGTAAAGGTTTTCCTTTAGAAGAATTAGCAACTAGAGCATGACTAGGACCAGGTAGAGCATCTAAGGCCATTAATTTTGTTTGCTCCCTAGTCAATCTTTCACAAAAAACTTCAAAGGAAGGCCATTTGAATTCATCACCTAATGTATCCATCATAGTATAAAAAGCAGAGGAAAAAACACTATATGGTCCTTTCAAATTTGACAAAATCATGAAAATGCACTCCTAATCACTTTTATCCTTGTCACCAGCTTTCAACTGTGACCTTATAAATTTGAATTTTGCCAAGAATTCATCTATTGAAGGGAAATCTGATGGAGAGAGAGTACTCAATTCTGCATCTAATTGCAAAATTTTAAACTCATTAACTTTGCCAAATAGGTTTTTAAATTTCTTCCATACCTCTTTTGGTGTAGTAGCATCTGCAATGTGAAATTGAAGATTATCTGAGACATTGAGGTAGATCAATCCAAGAGCCTCATCCTGCTTACAACCATATGCATATTTGTCTTTTTCAGTGGTGAATGCTGCAGGTGTCGTTTCAGAAAAAATTCTCCATAAGCCCTTTGATTGAAGGAGTTGTTACATTTTCGGCTTCCAAACATGGTAATTTTTAGAATTTATAGGTTCAAACAATCGAGATTCCATTCCCGAGGAAGATGATGAAGTTGACAAGAACAATCTAGACATTTGTTTTTCCTAAAAAAAAAACACCCCTCCCGTTACAATTTAACGTCTCCCGACGAAATAAAAAAAGTTTAGCCTTGGCTTATAAAAAATTAAAAAATGGATTTTATGCAAAAAAAAATGTAGGGGGATTTGACCCCAAGACCTCCTCCCTACAAATTTTTAACAAAATATCTCTAGCCGCTTTAGCAAAGTCAAATTTGAACTTTCAAAGCTAGAGACTTGCATTTAAACCACTAAAAATTAAAATAATTAATTAAAAAAAGGCCAAAAATGACTCACACATGTGAGATATCAGCTGAATAATCTTTGGCTTTATCAAAAATAAACTCTTTTTCCAGCAAGGCGTGGTGGTCAGGGAAATATTTGAGAAAAATAGCCAAGGAAAAAACACCTTTCAGCAATGCAGAATGGCTCCACTGGATCTGCCAAAAAAGACTATACGGCCTGCTCCAAATCCGTCCTTCTCAGCATGAAATGAAAGCTTTGGAAGTCTGATATCACATGAAATTCTCAGATTTTTATTTTATATATAATAAGGCATTCAAAAATGAGAAATCTGTCCGGCTATACAGCAGGCAAAAAAACAGTTTTTAATTTCCTGTTGTTGGCTTCCAAAACGTTGTACAGCCTGGTCCAAATTCATCAAAATTTATATGGATAGAAAGATATAAGAGTCATATTTCATTAACAGGTCTCATATTTGAAAAAAGTCAACCGTACGATCTGCCACATCAGAAAAATGGACAGGTACTGCAGTCTGCCAACAGTCTGCCAACAGGGACCAGTCTGCAAGTTTTTGAATGAAAGAGCTGTACGTCCTGATCCAAAATGTGAAAATTCAAATTGAAATGGATTACTGACTTTATTTCCTACGTCCTCATGAACAAAATCTGATTTTTGAAATCTGTACGGTCATTTAATGATCATAAAGTACAAAATTTTTCAAAAAAAAACTAGTAAATAAGAACCAGAATTTGAGAGAATTAAAAATATCTGTAACACATCAATAAAATAATTTTTTTGAATGTGTTAAAAGATGAAAAATTTCAGGGAAGAGGATCTTCAACTGGAACTCCAAGCTCTGATACCATGAAGGAATGAGCAGGAGATACACAGGATCCACAGGATCAATCCAGGAGAGAGAACCCACAACAAATAACCTGCAAATATTTCCAGAGAATAAATAAATTTGTCACACCTAAAAAATAGGTGATAATCCACAAATTTCTCTGTATATTCTCAATAATATCTCGTTAATTTCTCATATAATGCAAAGTATTTATAATACAAATAGTTTGTTTCATGTTTAACAAACTATTTGTAATGATTACAAAATAGAGAAAACAAACTATTTGTTTTCTCATACTACGAACAAATATATTTTTGAGAAATTCTCAACAATAAAATAAATTAACCGAGGTAAATAAATTTTACCCTCGGTAATAAATAACTTACCCTATTAACCCTAGGTAAGCTTAAATATGCATTATTCCAACACATGAATGGATTTAAGAGGTAATTTTATGAATGATGAGGTAGTCCTCATAAATGTAGCAAGAAAGAACATCGAGATAGAAATGAGGCTAGAAAGGGAGAAAAAGAAGGAATACATCATAAGGTCTCAACTTACACAAACTCATGGAAGGATTTTAGATGCAGACTATGAAGAGAGATAAGAAGAGGAAAAAGAAGAAAATGTTCCTCTTATTAGGAATATATCCTACAAACCTCTGCTACATGCCACTTCAAGTGAACAAGGCATTCCTTTGAGCTTCAAACAAGGAGAAGCTAGTTGCCAATATGACCTCTCCCAAGGTCATACATTTATCTTTTTATCTACCATGAGAGCTACCCTAGAGATCATAAGTTATCCCAATCCTAATGTCATTGACCTCAAGGAGTTGGAGCAAGGAATTGAGATCTCAATGGAGGAGTTACAAGAACTAGATAAGAGGAATATAGATAAAGTCTACAAAATAAATAAGTCTTCTAGGACTACCATGAGAGGAGTAGTGCCTCTTCCATCATCTCCCCAAGCTCCCATTGTAAGTACAACACCACTACCTTCTTTTTTAATTACTTTTGATTCTACTCCCCCTTCCTTTTCCATGTTTACTTCACCTACCATTACTTCCCCACTAGCTTCAACATCATTAGCCTCTGCATCTACCACCACCACTTATTCCTTGGTTAATATTAGAATGAACCAAGCTAGTACTTCCTTTGGTTTTACCTTTCTCCATTTCATTGCTCATGATGTTGCACACATGGCTTCCTCCTAGAAAACCACTACAAATGCCTCACTTTCTATTGGTTCTCTTATGCATATGAGACCATTGAATCCCATTTAAAATAAATTCACCTTCCACAATCCACTTAATATCACCACAACTACTAAGGTGAGTATACCTTCAAATTTGCATTCATTCATTCTAGACATGGGCCCTGCCAAGTCTTTATTTGATCCACTGGGGAAATTAGACATAATAAATTTGTTCATCCCTACCACAACCTTGACTTTTTCTTTAACCTAAACACCTCTATTAAAACCACCTCCCACATAACCAACATCTACTACTACCCCTAACTGGGTTAGGGATATCATATAGGTAGCAAGGTAGGAGAGGCCTTAAGTAGTATTCTCTACTCTCCAAGTTGGAAAGTGGTTTGATGTAGCCATAGTAACCATGAAGAGAGTGGTTAGAATATAGGTAGAGTAGCCACAGTCAAGCTCGAATGTGGTCTATGAGGGTGAAGAGTCTCTCTTCACTCTGACAAGGAAGAGAAAGGTTGGCCTTTAAGAGGTGGAAGAATATGTAGAGGACCCTATGTCCTCAGTTTAGGCCCAAACAGAGTCTATAATTGCCTTGATTAAGGGTATGCAAAACAAATTGAAAAGGCTGAAGGAGCAAACATTACCCACTATACTAGAGGGCACCTTAATTTCAATAATAAATGTTGTTATTATTGTCTTTAACTTATATAAGGTCATGAAGAAGAGGTAGCAAGAAGGGGTCCTACTATCCAAAGTGGTCATTAAACTTGACTAGAAGCTTGCACTTTATGATGCCAAGTTAGCCAACTTGGCTAGAGTTTTAAGAAGTAATAAGTTCCCTAACCTCAAAATTTTTCCGATTAAGGACATTATTATTACACAATCCATAGTCATGAATAGGTGGAGGATTTTAAAGAGATGGATAGATCATATCAAGGATGCAACTACATCCTTGGATAAAATTGATTTCAAAATAGACTTGTTGAAGGATGTCATGGTCACCAGGGTGACCAAAATTGATGGCTCCTTCATGGATGATCAAGAGTTTGGAACACATATGAAGTTTTTTGTGGCCAAATTCCAATAGGACATATCTAGTGTGAAGACTGATACTGAGGTAATGGGCATTGTATCATTTGCCAATCAAAGACTAGAGAAAGTGGATGCAATTGAAGAAGCACTAAGGGAAGTACTCATAGAACATGGAAAACTTATCTAGGAGGTACCTTATTTGTTTCAACCCACGATCCTAGACTTCACCCAGATAGATCAAGACTACTTGGCATGCATAGAGGTATAGACTAAGGAGGAAGTAGAGAAGAAATAAAATCAATATCAATAAGAATTGTAATAGCTACCTCCAAGGCCTTAGAGAATATTCTATTTCATTTTATAAATTCAAATGTAAAATATTCCTCTATATGTAATATTTCTACCACTTGGATATTTGGGAACCTTTTGATTTGCCCACTTGAACTTGTCTTAGGAATTTTGAGCCTATATATTGGGATGTTTCCCTCATTTTTAAAGTAGAAAATAGTTGTTACAATAATTAATACAAAGAGCCAAAGAATTCAAAAGTTTGTCTAAAGTGCTTTATTGTGTGTGTTCTATGATTTTTGATTCTCACTTTTTTATATGGCTAATAGTTTATTCTCTACAAACTAGTTTGGCAATTACATTCCATATATGCATCTGTTAGCTTGAGTTTGACACTAGGTTGACTAATCTATTAGTATATTTGCTTTTCTTTGTTCTCATTTGTAACTAAATGTGCTATGCAATTTATTATGACTGAGTAACTCTAATACAATATATGCTTTTAGATACATGCATTTCCTTTGAAGCTTTAATTACATTTAATTAGCTTTGAACATTATGATAGAGTTGGTAGATGCTAGTTTCATGTGTTTTGCCTTGAATTTTAGAAGAATTGGTACCTTTAATCATCTGAAGCATATTATCTTTTCTACCTTACCCTAACTAACCTTGGATCTACCCATGACTCACTTTAGTTTAGTTCATGCTATAAATATCCATTGTTTGTTTATATTTTGGGTAATAATTGGCAAATATTGAAACAATTCCAAAAATATTATCAAGAATTAGTGTCACTGCATAACATCTATTGTCCCTACAATAGGGTCTACTTATAGATTTATAATTTAAGTGGTGACTATATCTCTATTATTTGTGCTATTTCTAGTAGTAAATGTGTTAATAACTCAAGCCCCAAGTCTTCCAAGACTCAAAATTGAGTTTCTTACTTTCCCCTTATTCCCTAGTGACACAAAAAGCACAATACATGCATCAATAGGAAGGGAAAAGATGGAATTAGAAGGAGGGACTTTATTCAATTAATTTAAAGCATTTTGTAGAATTATAGTGTATTTCATTAAATATATGCATATCTATTTCAAAATACACAAATATTGTTAAATAACACTAATAATCTACATTATTTACATGAATATTTACATTCTTTGTAGGAATTTTTGTATTCTTTGAAGGATTTCTTCAAAGTTAGTGTTCATTTGTGAATATTTGATAAATAACTTGGATATTTGTATAAATTTATGTAAAGATAGGTTAAATACCCCACTCTTTAAACATATTGAATGTTATTTTGATCATCTTTGTAAAGCTTTACATAAATTTGGTAGAGGATCTGGATATTCATAAAAAATTGTACAAATATCAACTGTTGGGACCTTATTTTTACTTGATCTAAAAATTTAAGATCATATTTTCTCTATTTCATTTATGATTAAATGAACCTTTGCATAGCTTTGTGTTGCAAGATGTTTTAAAGTGTCTAAACATTCTCAATTTGATAAATAAGGCATAAAATTACTTTGGATTCTTGGTTTAACACTAATATTTGTAGGTTGATGTGCAAGACTAACAATATTTGTGTAGGTACTAAAAACTTTGAGGTTTATAAGCTTGAATCCTCAAAGATTAGGGTAAAGATACTTGTGATCTAGGTCATTTTCTATGTAAGATTGACTTATATTTGTGATATTTCTCACTTGTAAAGTCATATTTGATTTTTTTTTCTTTGAGCACCCATTTTTCATCTTGGAGTTGCCTATGATTAGAACTAGATCTTGATTTAAACCTAGGGTCCCTTTAGCATCTTTAAAAACCCATAAAAAGGTATGAGCAGACAAAGCTAGACATAGGAAATCCAGGACCCAACCAAATCCCCCATCTAACTATAATTTTCAATCCCTCATGTTAATCATGGCATGGTTAGTTGGATCATCCATCAATGTCCTTGGGTCTATGCATGATTTTCTTAGGAATCCAAAAAAATATTTGCCTCTCTTTACCCCCACTGCGAGAGTGACCATTGAAGAACACATGAAGTCATTTAAGGCATCTTTGAGGTTGCTCAATGTGATCCATAAGGATGTGGTCTATCAATTTTTTCCATTCACCTTTAGGTATGTGTATTATTATTGATTCCTCAACTTTCTCAAAGATTCCATCAAGAGATGGGGTCAATTTAATGATACCTTTATTTCCCAATTTGGAAGGGTAGTTAGCCTGAGAGTTGTATACCAATAATTTACCACCCTCAAAAGGGACTCAAAAGAACCAATTAGAACATTAAATGTTAGGTTTCAAAATATGTATACCCTAACATCCCCAACCTATAAGCTGATAGATGATTTAGTTCTAGAGATATACAAAAATGCTTTAGACCCAATGATAGTCATCTTTCTGAGAAGAGTCGTGAGTATTGACACATTGCCTTTAGCCTATATTGAAAACATAAATATTGATGAACAAATGCATCCATAGGGGTATCCTAACTTTGCTATACCAAACATTAAACCAATTATGCCTGCTCTAAACATCATACCCAATATGAACCAGAACACACCTACATTAAACCAGCTACCTATAATCAACTAGTTGCCATTGAGCCATGTTCCACCTAACCAATATCTATGATTCTTCAACCAAGTAAATGTTGGATATCATCCCTAAAATAACACCAGTCAAAAAATGGTGCCTGTAAATAATACCAATGTCCAAAATGCCACCCAAAATAAGAGCTCAGAGCTTCTGAAGGGAAAATTAGATTCCATATAAAGGACTATTCAAAAACTAGCTAATGATTTATTGGAACTCAAGAAAAAATGGGAAATATGGGTGAGAGTTATAGTAGAAATTATAATTTATAGAGGTATAATATACCTTTCAATATGTCTAACAATGATATCAAGTCTTCCCTAAGCAAATTACCTAAGATCAACATTTGTGAGCTAGCCTTGCCTAATTAGTGTTGAGTACATAATATAAACAAACATGGAGAAATTGAATGTGTAGAGTTATACCATGAATTTAAATCCATTTATAGCTAAATTGAGGGATTGGAAATCAATCCCACCAATAAAAATAATGCTAAAATATCTGACAAAACCAATGAGCTCTGATAACACTAGAAATAGTCCTAATGGTTGAGTCCTATGACTTCCCCATTCAGGATGGAAATGAGCCTAAGGACAATGTTGAGGAAGTACATGTTTTGTAATAATATTAGAGGAACAATTATGCACTAAGAATTAAAGGCTAGAACCCACCTCTAATAACTTCCACCCACCTAATAAAATAGATACACCTCTTGATAGTAGGATAAATAATGATCCTCTACCCCCTAAAGGTAAGGAGATTCAACCAATGATAGAAGCTCCATACACAATATCAAAAGGAGGATACAAAATAATGGAAGACATGAAGAAGATAAAGGAAAATATAACATTGCATGAACTCACTCATATCACTAAATAATGTGATCTGCTACTAAAATCATTAAATGAAAATCCTAGCTCTAATAAAGGTAAACTAGCTCATGCAATTGTGGTAATGTATAAGAGTAAGCATGAGGTTACACCATTTATTTTGACTATAATAATTTTTGGTAAAACTCTCTTCATAATTTCTTGCTTGATTTTGGTGTTTCATCTAACATTATGCCTTTAGGAATTTGTGAAAAAATAGGAGTGAACCCAATCAAATTAGAGAAGGTGGTGGTATAGTTGGGAAAATCAAGATTAAAAGTGATGGGTGAATTATTGATATCCACATGTATATCACCTAAGAACCTCAGCTATAACATCTCATTGACATCCAAGTCATTGACATACCTAAGGCTTACAATTTTTTATTGAGCCACAACTAGACTAAATCCTTGAATGGATATATATCCATTGATTGTTCGCATATGTGGCTACCCTAGCATGGGATTCCCAACTAGATTAGAATTAACTAAGAAACCAAAATAAAATACATGATAACTAAATACAATGCCAAGAATGAGAAGGTAAACTACCAATCCTCCAATTTAAGTGTGTATACTCTATAAATCACTAATATTGTTATAGATAATGAAGAGAAAGAAGAAAGAAAAGGTCTTTAGACATTGCACTTCAATGGTTCATGATCCAAGTAAGGTTATAACATTGGGATTTTTGTGACAAATCCTAAAGGAAAACTACATCTAGCTTCTTATAGGTTATAGTTTACTTGTACTAATAATTTGGTAGAATATGAAGCTCTTATTTTAGGACTTCATTTTTCAATCAAGTATAAGTTAAAAGAATGTTAGTCTATACTAATTTGGAGTTAGTTATTAACCAATTCCATAGTAAGTATCAGTGTAAGATTTTTTGTTTAATAAAGTATAAATTTAGATCTTGTAATTTAATTGAGTATTTTGACTCATTCAATATTTTTTCCTTGCCTAGGGAGCATAACTAATTAACAGATGCTTTAGCTTCAACAGTAGAAAACCTAGACCCACCAAAGCCTTTAAACCTATGAGAATTCACTATTTAAATAATTTCATGCCCCTATGTGCTAGATAACATAAATCACCTCCAAGTCTTTGATGATGACAAGCAGATACTTGACTTCTTGTGTAGTTCTAGTGTATTTGAGTCCCACATCATCAATGAATAGGATGAAATTTCTATACAAGATATGAAGGATAGTGAAGAATTATTGATTAAAATCAAAGAGAATTAGATCCACAAAGGTATGATTTCTCTAGAAAGATGTTTGACATGGATAAGCAAAGGAATAAAAGAAAATAACCCAAGGTGAGTGGGAAGGATTACAAGTAGGTCAACTTGGGAAGTCTTGAAAATGACCAAAATGTTAATGTTGGCTTATTTTGAATGATTAAAGAGCTGAAGGAAGTCACCACCCTTCTAACTAAGTTCAAATATGTTATTTCCTGGTCATATGATGTCATTAAGATATTTGACACTAGTGTGATTACTCACACTATTCAATTGAAGGAAGCCTATAAACCTTTCAAGCAAAGATAGAGATGATTAAATACAATGTTAAAACCATTGATTTATAAATAAGTAAAGAAATTTATAGATTCAAGGATAATATTCCACATAAGGCCCTCGGCATGGGTTGCCAATCTTGTGCCTATCTGAAAGAAGAATGGAGAAATCAGACTTTGTGTTGATTTCAAAAACTTGAATAAATCCTTAGAAAAGGAAAATTTTCCCTTGACATCCCTAGATGAAGTCATTCAATTGGTGAGTGGGTCTAGAATGATGTCATTTCTTGACAACTTTTTAGGCTACAACCAAGTCCTGGTGAATAAGAGTGACAGAATGAAGATTGCCTTCACTACCAAGTTGGGAATGTTTGCCTACAAATAAATACCATTCAGATTGATCAACATAGGATCAAACTTCTAGAAAACAATAAACCATACATTCCATAGATTAATTAGTAAGTGTATCATTATTTATATGGATGATCTAGCTATTTTAAAAAAAACAAAGGTGACCATGTGATGCATTTGGAATAAGTATTAGAAAGGTGTAGAATGTATGGCATTTATTTAAACCCCAAGAAGAGTATATTTTATGTGACTGAAGGTAAAATTTTAGGATGCGTAATCATCCAAGAAGGTATGACTATTGATCCTGATAGAATACATATAATTTTAAAGGTAGAAGTTCCTAATAAAAAAAATAATTAAAGTCTTTCTTTGGCAAGATCAGTTTTGTAAGAAAAATTTATTTATAGTTTTATAGAGATTATGAGACGACTTAATGCAATGCTAAATAATAATGCTAAGATATAATAGAGTTATAAAGTGAATAAATTATTCCAAGAAATTAAGGATGTTATTGTTTAGGATCCTATTCTGATAAGCCCTGATTTCAACAAATTTTTTTATCTTTCTTCTTTTGCTTCTAATCACACTATTACTGTCATCCTAACACAAAGAAAAGATGACAAAGAGCACCCCATATCCTTCATAAGTACCAATTTTAATAATAAAAATCTTAACTATCTTATTCTATATAAGAAAGCCTATGCATTGGTAAAGGGTATCAAGAAGTTCAAACACTATATCCTGAGAAATAAGACTTATGCCATAATGTCTGATCCAATGGTCAAGTTGATGCTAGGATAGAATGAACTTGGAGAAAGAAGAGGGAAGTATATGAATAAAATTTAATAATATGATATAGAGATAAAATATACTAAATTATTTAGGGGTCGAGGTCTGATCCAACTCACTACAAACATTGATCCATGTATTGATGTTTTTAAGGTTAAAGTAGAACAAGTATCCAATGATCATTGGTATAAGGACATTTTTCATTACTGGTTGCATGGAGTATGTCCCCCACACCTAAAAGGGGAATATAAAAGGGCTCTTAGGCTGAGATTATCCCACTTTATGATCAAAATAGGGGTCCTCTATAGAAAAACTATGAGGGGGTCTATCTAGGGTGTGTTTCCAAAGCTAAAGCCATAGAAATTATGAAAAATTTACATGATAAAATAGGAAGTGGTCACCCTTTAGGGTGTACCACATCACACAATATTTTAAGGGCTAGCTACTATTAGCTAACCATATTTAGAGATTTACACACTCATGTGTGAACATGTCATCAGTGCCAAGTATTTGATCAAAAAGAGATAAAGGCAACCATGCCTTTACAACCAATAATTGAGGTGAAGCCATTTACATAGTGGGGCCTTAACTTTGTAGGAGTAATCAATACCAACTCCTCGATGGGACATAAATTTATACTCACTTCCATAGATTAATTCACAAGATGGACTGAAGCAATGGCCACTAAGAATAACAAAACAATTGATTTCATAAAATTCTTAGAAGAAAACATCATCACTTAATTTGGGATGCCCCTGTCTTTAGTATGTGACAATTATGTTGCCTTTATATCAACTTAATTCACTGAATGGGCATATGACAATTAGATAGTTATCAAGTCTACTTCAAACTATTATCCCTAGGGTAATGGAGTTGTAGAATCCACCAATAAAAACTTAATGAATGCCATCAAGAAGTCTACTAAAAATAAAACTAGAGAATTGTAGTCACTCTTAAAATATGATTTATGGGCAAATAGAACAAGATATAATCAGGTGCTCAAGGCATCCCCATTCCTACTTGTCTACATGTAACAACCTAGTTTTCCCATCATGCTAAAGCTTCCCACCTATGAATTTATGGCTAAGTATATGGAAGATGATTAAAGAGTGTAGTCTAAGGTACTAAACATCATCTACATGAAAGATTTTAGACATGAAACATTGTAAAATTTTAGCAAGCATCAAGATGTGAAAATATGGTTCAACAAGCAAGCCAAGGTTAAAGCATGGTCTTATTATGGGACAAGGCCAAAAAAAAAATGACATCATGACAAGTTCACTTCCCTCTAGATTGGGCCATATCAAGTGGTAGAGATACTTGGTGAAAACACATTCAGGCTCAAAGACTTGCAAGGAAATGACTTCACCTTATTAGTCAATGGGCAATACATGAAGCATTATTTCTCTATTGCTCTATCAAAAATTATAGAAGGATAATAAAATTGGTTAGAATTAGAGTAAGTAAGAGTAGAATAGTCTACTTTCCTAATTTGATTTCATGTTGTGTTCCTTCTTATTTTCACTTTTCTTTCTTGCTTTGCTTTCCTATTGTTTATTTTTTTCTTTGTTTCCTATTTATTATTTGTTTTCCTATTGTGTTTTGTAGCTTAGTAATAAGTCCTCTAGATAATTATTCATTGGATAAATTTACGTTAGTCTAATCCTAAAAATGGGAATAAGGGATTGTTGATTCTTAATGGTGGTCGTCCAAAGTTTGAAAACCTCTAGTAGTGTTCCAATTCAAGAAAGTTGGGTAGGATTAATTAGAAGTTAGTTTTCTCATGAAAATCCTAAAATCATTTTGAGACTATAATATAATTCAAGTGAATAAATATTTTCTTGATATAGTGTTTGAATATATGTGAACCATCATATTATCACTTAAATTTATCAAACATATTTCCAGGGCAAGACTTGATCTCTAAAAGTGAATCACATCCAAAGAATGTTTTGACAAAATCCCTACACTTGGCTAGTTCTAGTTCCCAACCATTCTAGTTTATGAAAGTAGGTATAATAAAATAAAATAAAAAATGATATACCAATGAATTGAAATCATAAACTACTTCATATTCCATGAATGGTGATTTAGGCTATCTCTATCGGGGCTATGGATGCCTAGTTGGCAGCATAGCAATGCCCAAGTCATCCCTAACTAAGCAAAGCATTATTATATAAAATCTAAATTCTGCTTAAATAATTTCATGTTTTATGTCTTGAAGCTTGAAAGTTATCACTTATAAACCCAATGGTAGTGGTTAAATAACTTCAAAACACATACATAGTATGATTGTCTACAAGATTTAAACATTATTTCAAGCCTATGGGCTTTCATTAGTTTTGAAAAGCAGTTTTGATACTAACTAAAGATCATAATGAGATAACTATTTTTTGATTTAATTTGAATAGAATTTCTAAGTTCTAACATTTTACGATGTTTCCCTATAGAGGTCTTCCTTTATTTATGATCAACTAACCCATATTCTTAGAATGGGGACCCTCCTTTCTTAATTTTTCAAAATACCTAAGATGTCAAGCTTGCTGAATCATTTTGTTAGGAACCCCTCCAAGGAAGCAAAATTGATTACTTATCTTATAAGCAATTAAACATGAAATTATACCAGAATGATTAAGTAACTAGAAACATGAGACAACAAAGAATTTGAGAGACAATGCACACTCTTGTATTAAATACTACTAGAAGAAAATATAATAAGGAAGATGCCACTTCTTTCTCCACCTCAAAGGCTTGTCACACCTCAAGACCTTCTTCCCTCTCTCTCTTGCTCAACCAAAACCAACTCAACAACCTGAGTTGTTATCCCCTCCTTGAATGCTTCAGTTGATCTCCTTGACCTTACTTGCTTGTAGATCTCCTTGACCTTGCTTTCTTGCTTCAATGCTTTACTTGCCTTCTTGATAATTAAAATACATGCCTCATGGGTCTTTAAATAAAATCACATGCATACAAAAATAGACCTCTAATTACAATAATTAGACACGTAGCTCGAGACTATAATTATCCCCTTAACATGCAAACACTCAGTTTAACTAACTAACTGTTCGTGTAATGAACAGTTCTAGAACACACAGGCGACCGACGTCAGTCCCTATCTAACTGGTGCTGATCGATGTCGGCCGACTCCCTGCTGATGTCGGTTGCCTTCTGCACTGTATGTGACCGACATCGGTTACACTGCCGATGCCGACACTTCTAGAACTCAACAACCTCTCCATGTCTGCAACAGTTGAAGCTTTTAGCTCCACACCCTAACAATCTCCCACTTGGAGATAAACAACTGCAACTGTACCTGTACCTGTACTCCATCTAGTTTGTTCCCTTGGCTCTGTATCCCTCTTCAAGCTCACTCCTGAAGACCAACCACCACAAAACCTATGATGCTATACCTGTCACTTATGCCAAAAGAATTTTGCTGCTCCCAAATTCTTCATGACATACCTCTGAACTAACTTTACCCTTAGCTCAAAAACTCCCTGTATATGTAACCCTGCATCAAGTAACACAAAACAATAACATGACAATGTAGCTAATATTATCCAACCTGGTAAATAAAAATACAATGGTCAAACCTCCATTGTCCTGTAGCCTAATCAAGACCATATACCATAGCCTTCTATCTCACGTGTCCATCCACTCTCTTCTCTAACTTGGGAATCCATCCCTCTATCCAGTGCTTTCTTCTAGCTGACAACTCTACCAACAAATACCTGTTTGGTTCTTCTCCAAGGACTCACACTCCTCATCCATGCCAAGCTCCCACCGTTTCTGGATTCTACCTGCATTGCCTCTTCACATCTTCCTAGTTCTTGACCATCAGTAAGCAATATAAAGAAGGTGAACAATGAATATGAGGTTCACTTACCCTTTCTGACCTCTATATGGGCGTTTGAGACTCCTTGACAGCTTGATGTCTGCCCAACATCCATTCCAGTGACCGATCTCAGCCATCTCCCAGTCTGCTCCTGATCGATGTCGGTTCCCTACACTGACCCTGACTGTCGACATTGTTTCCCTGGCTGACACCGGTGTCCCCTCTGCTGGCGTCAGTTCATGCCTAACCAACATCGGTCTTCTCCTACCGACTCTACCAACCCTACTGGTCTGCACATGACCGATGTCGGTACCTGTCTGGCCGACGTTGGTGCCATGGGAGCATCGATGTTGGTACCTGTGTTTTCCTGTAAGTGATGATTTCTTTATCCGTGAGCTCATCTTGGATCATAACCTTGTTCATACTGCCCTGCTCAGATTTATTTATCCCCTGTGACTGATCTCTGTCCATCATCTCCTCCATAAACACCAAGGCTTCCCTGTTCTTGTCAAAAGCATCAAATTTCCTTTTCTTGCAATGAACTCTATCTATGCCTTCCGAATCTGAACACATACCTTTTGATTCAAGAACATCCATTCCCTTCTTATTCATGTGACCAAGCCTATTAAGCCACATCTTTGAATCTACAGCTGAAGTAGATAAACCAGAAGTAGAATCAGTAATACAAGTAGATAGATAAAGAGTACCTACTTTCTTACCTCTTGCTAGAACAAGTGCAACCTTGGTAACCTTCCAAGAATCCGCTGTGAGGGTTATTGTGCATCCCTCATCACCCAACCTTCCTATAAAAACCAAACTCTGCTTCAGAATTGGGACATGCATAACCTCCGTCAACACCCATGTGTTGTCTATCTGCAATTTCAGCTGCACTTTCCCTTTGCCAACTATTTGACAAGGCGTACCATCCCCTAAATAAAGCACTCCAAAGTCTCCCTGGACATACTCATGGAACAAATCTCTGTTTGGGGATGCATGAAAAGAAGAACCAGAATCTAAAATCCATGATCCTACCTGACTATCCAAATAAAGTATGAGAGCATCATGTACCACAATATTTGCATCTTTTGCTTCTTCTTTACCTTCAGGTTGATTCTCTTTATCCCTCAACCAACACTCCTTCTTTATGTGTCCTTTCTTTCCACAAAACCAGTAGGTAATACCTTTGGATTTGGATCTCCTTCTCGACCTTGATTTCCCTTGCTCTACTTTCTCTCTTTGCCTTCCCCTACTTTCTGCACTTAGAGCATTCCCTGATGATTCACCTGTGCTTTTTTTGTGTATTTATTCATTCAAGATCACACTCACAACATCATCAACTTTTAATATTTTAGAAGCAGATGCAAAATTACTTACTGCCATAACCAAACTATCCCAACTTTCAGGTAAAGAGCATAATATCAAGAGAGCCTTTACTTCATCATCAAAAACAATATTGACTGAAGCTAATTGGTTTACCAAACCATGGAAATCACTAAGATGAGTATATACCAATCCACCTTCCTGCATTTGCAAAGTAAATAACTATTTCATAAGAAATACCTTATTTGATGCTGAGGGCTTTTCATATAAATTCGCCAAAGATTTTATCAACTATTCCGTTGTCTTACACTATGATAAGTTGGAAATCACAGACGATGTAAGGCTCAACCTTATGGAATCTAGAGCCTTCCGATCAAAAACGTTCCATTCTTCATCCTTCATATCTTTGGGCTTACATGCAACCCCACCCAACGGTAAGTACAAATCTTTCTAATACAGATAATCCTCTATCTGCATCCTCCAATGTTGATAATTCTTGTCGTTAAACTTCTCCATTCGTAGCTTACTTTATTCTGCCATTGCTGAACTCCCACTCAATCAAAAACCCTGTGAATGACCTGTAATCAAACAATAACTTGCTCCCTGCAAACCTTAGCTCTGATACCAACTGTTAGGAACCCCTCCAAGGAAGCACAATTGATTACTTATCTTATAAGCAATTAAACACGAAGTTATACCAGAATGATTAAGTAACTAGAAACATGAGACAACAAAGAATTTGAGAGACAATAAACACTCTTGTATTAAATACTACTAGAAGAAAATATAATAAGGAAGATTCCACTTCTTCCTCCACCTCAAAGGCTTGCCACACCTCAAGACCTTCTTCCCTCTCTCTCTTGCTTAACCAAAACCAACTCAACAACCTGAGTTGTTATCCCTTCCTTGAATGCTTCAGTTGATCTCCTTGACCTTACTTGCTTGTAGATCTCCTTAACCTTGCTTTCTTGCTTCAATGCTTTACTTGCCTTATTGATAATTACAATACATGCCTCATGGGTCTTTAAATAGAATCCCATGCATACAAAAAATAGACCTCTAATTACAATAATTAGACACGCAGCTTGAGACTATAATTATCCCCTTAACATGCAAACACTCAGTTCATCTAACTAACTGTTCATGCAACGAACAGTTCTGGAACACACAGGTGACCGACGTCGGTCCCTATCTAACTGTTGCTGACCGACGTTGGCCGACTCCCTACCGATGCCGGTTTCCTTCTGCACTGTATGTGACTGACATCGATTGCACTACCGACGCCGACACTTCTAGAACTCAACAACCTCTCCATGTCTGCAACAATTGAAGCTTTTAGCTCCACACCCTAACACATTTGACTACATATCAATTTGGTTTTATTTACCAATGCTTGTGATTCTATAGATATTGGTTAATTATTCATATTATAATTTATATTAATGCTTAAGAATGTTCAAATTTATTGCAAGTCCTCCCCAAATTTTTATTCAATAATGAATCATTAACCATTGACACTTCAAAAATGTATAGATAGTCCTTCACTAAGGATGTTCTACTTGGTTCTCCATTTGACATGAACACAAAAATATTCACTTGATCTTATTAGACTATCCCTATATTTTGTTTAAAGCATATACTTGAAGAGTTTTGCTTTAAACTTATTTTAATTTGCTTAAGATGGGAATTTGACATTTTTAAAAGTCTACCTTAGCTCCTCGCTTGATCTCGTAGGACATTAAAAATAAAGTAGGAATTTGTGGTGCCTTATGGGATGTCAAATTAAAGAATTCAACTCAAGTGTATAGGTGTCTAACTCATTGGGCTTTCAATGATTTTAATATCTATCATGCCCTATATAGGACACTTTGATTAAATATACAAAGTTTACAAATTATGTGGCACCATATAGAAAAATCATGAAAAGACTAGCCATTGGGATTAAAATACAAGGCTACATGTCAATATATTAACCCTCACAAATAATCCCAATTGATTTGAGCCACCATGCATCCCCCACACATCCAACTACAATCCAAAAGCCTACGATATTCTACTACATGTCTCAATCATGATTAGTTTGATCCAAACAACCCTCTAAAGTAATGCATGTCCCTTTTGGACTCATTCATGTTTGATGCATGTTTACACCATTTTGTATCCATCTAGAGCTTGTGAGATCTCATAAGGTAGACATGTGGATACACCTGAGTCATTTGATCTAATTTAATGGTGTAAAATTATTTAAGGCTCCTTCTAAGAGTGACACTTGGCATAAGAAAGAATAAAGGCTCCCAAAAGTGATGTGTGTCCACCTCAGACCCACTCGATGATGCCACATGTCATTCCTATGAAGCTACATCCTAAGATCAACCAAATCCTCTCTAAGAGTGACACATGTCTGCCTTGGACCTATGTAATGATGCCACATGTCATTCCCACAAAGCTACATTATAAGATCCTCCAAATCATCTTTGAGAGAGACATGCATCTCCATGCAAGCCACATGATTAATGCTAATTTTTTGATAGTTATTTGAGAGCCCTCTAAAGAAGACACTTGGTAAAGAAAATCCCTAATTACCCATGAGAATGAAGTGTGGCATTATCGTAACCAATCAAAATTAAAATGCCATCCAAGATCTCACCACAAATTAAAAGGTATCATGTAGAAGGGTACAAATAAGTTATCACACTAATAAGAATTCTAAAATCCCATGAGTAATCAAAAGGTGGCATGTGTCTAGATTTAAGCCAACTAAGTAGCCTAGTCACATCTAAGCTCTGCAATCACCCAACTAAATCTGAGGTGGCATGCCACATGTTAAAAGGTGGCAATATTTAGATTTAAAGATAAAATTTATGGTAAATTAAAGGTAAATCAACACTAAATTTTAATTATAAAAGCAAGTAAATGCCAAAAGCAATAGTTTGAAGTGATTCAAATGTAAAGTTGATGAGCTCACCATTAATAGGGCACAAACTAGAATTGCCATTGTAATTGCATTAATCAAATCAATCTTTCAAAAGGATACTCAACTTATATATTATTACCTAAATTTGTATTTGAATCTCTATGAATTTGTTCTCTCCCCATTATTTGCATCCTTAGTACGACAAAGCTTGAGCTACTCGTGAATTAGACCCTGACCGCTATTATTGGAGCTTAAAATATATATAGAGATACAAAAGAGCATTGGTTATTACCCAAGATAATGAAAAAATGGAAAAATCAGGTCCCTACACCCTAGGTAAGAGCCTTTCTTTCAAAAATGATGACTTCTTATTCCAATATGGTAATTTTGTTGTGTTCAAAGACATAGAATTCATTCTTGAGGCCATAAAATTAGGGGATATACATTACAGTAGTATATACTTCAATGTCAAAGTAGCTAGAGATGTTGATGAGGCTAAGACAATGCCTCACATACTTTGATTGGCTTTGGACATCCTTACAATCCAAGTTAGCAGTCTTCACAAGGCCATAGTGAAGCCAAAGGTCATGCCTTATGTAGACCTAGTTGATGGCATCTTTGAAAGGATGAGATGTGAGGATAGATTGCTTAAATCCATGAACCAAGGGATCCTAATTGCTTCCATCCTAGGGCCCATCTTTAAAAAGTAATATGACCTACTTTTACCATAGCTAGACTATAACTAGAGCATCATTGATAATTGGTACGAGGTATACAAACCAGAGATAGTCTTGGCTTCATGAGTGACTGACCCAATCGGGGTTGTCTTTATGGATGACCTAGAGAACATACCTATTCATTAGTTCAAGAAAGGAGTCAATATTGGCCTTGACCTCCTCAACAAGATATATGTGAATGTGCACATTAGGTATGTATAAATAAGAACCATCCCACTATTGTAGATAATCTTAGAGGATCAAAAAATTCCCTCACTTATAGACATCATTAGTAACAATCTAGTGTATGCAATGAATGACACTTAAAATAATGGTGCTTCATTCTTCATGATGAGCTAAAAATTGGATGATATATATGAAACTTCCCATCAAGTCAAAACTCATGGTCCCTTGCATGATATGAGGTCATGCCTCAGTTGTTCTCTATAATGCACATCCACTGCTTAAGGTGTAACATCAAGGTGATTACAAAAGAATTCTACTTGGTGGTGTACAAATATATCATTAAATGTGAGATGTCAAGGGTTCCCCTAGAGGTCTAGAAAACATTAAAGGATATGGGAAGCTACTGGATGTACCCATATTACATAGTCATCCAAATGGAAGGAGTAATGGTATCTCCCCTTAGGCTACTAAGATATATGCCAATGAAACTGGAAGAAGAAGAAATGGCCTATAAACTTCTCCATGGAGTTAATGGCATCTTCGAGATCAAGAAAAATATAATCCCCCATAAGAATCCTTCAAATTTGGGGAGGACTAGGATTATAATATGGCAAGACATTATAGTGGCTACAAAGCATAGAGACTCATACCTATTGCCTAAAAATTATTTTAGGGCATAGGACCCCAACAATGTCATTACAAATCACCTCTTCAAATTAAAAAAGAATGTGACATTGTAATATAATCACTAAGAAGAGGTTCATGAATGGGTTTACAAGGATTTTATGAATGATGAGGTAGTCCTCAAAAATGCAACAAGAAAGAACATCAAGCTTGAAATGAGGCTAGATATGGAGAAGAAGATAGAAGACATCATAAGGCCTGAACTTACACCAATTCATGAAAGCATGTTCAATGTGGACTATGAGGAGAGAAAAGAAGAGGAAGAAGAAGCTAATTTTCCTCTCATTAGGAATAGACCCTACAGACCTTTATTATAGGCCACTTCAAGCGAACAAGGCATGCCTCTAAGCTCTAAACAAGGACAAGCTAGTATCAAGCATGACATTTCCCAAGGGCATACATTTATCTTTGCATATACCATGGGAAATACCCTAGAGAGAATAATATATCCCAATCTTGATGTCATTGACCTCGAAGAGTTGGAGCAAATAATTGAGCTTTCAATAGAGGAGTTACAAGCACTAGTTAGGAAGAATATATAAAAAGTCTACAAAAGAAATAAGTTTATCAGGACTACCATTAGACGAGTAGTGCCTCCTC